>JACVVK020000093.1:1620000-1677500 GCA_018292915.2 Batillaria attramentaria
GACCAGTTGCCAACCAGCCCAAATTCCCCTCTTCCTCTCAGCTGCTCATTCATTCTGATACATTCATCCTTCAGTCACTCTCACATTCATACTTCAAACACTCTGCCACACACACACTATATACCATACCACAAATACCCTGCCACATGATACTGTGAGTAAATTACAGTGGTGTGTTGTCTGCAGCCCCATCTGCATATATTCATCAACCATTGAATCAGTGAGTTTTGCACGTACATTAATGCCAACAGAGGTGAAGATTGAGGCGAGAATGATGAGTTTTGCTCTACTACTTAAGGTCACGTCCGCTTGCAGTGTTGTATGAATGAGCACTAAGTACATGTGCAATGTTCATGAACTCTGTGTGTGTGTGCGTGCGTGCGTGTGTGTGTGCGTGCATGTGCGCTTGCTTGTGAGAGTTGCTTATTTGTAATGAAATTTCAAACTGCTACGATTAAAAAGAAAAACAATTAAAAACGAAAAGAAACCCAGCGACTTTTTCTATCATTTCATCAGTGATCACACATGGTCATTTACCAAGTTGGTATGGTTCACCCCCTCGGGTCATTTACACCTCGTTTAGTCAAAGTAGAAATTGTGTATTCCTGTAGCCCCTTTTGGAGTGTGGAGGAAATACAGAAATCAGAGCGTACGTGAATGCCCTGATTCTGAATATGGGAAACTACACAAAGAACAGATAAAAACACATGAAGAGTAAAACAGCTTGTATGGCCTTGACCTCGACTCAGTCACTGAATACAGGTATGTCAGTAAAGGTATTATCAATGTCTATCGTCGTGCAAAGTTTGGTGCCTCCGCTGTTTGTAGATTCTGAGAAAATGCCAATGTTAAAGTTTACTGCGCACGCACACGCACACACACACTGTTATACAAGTGAGCCAGACAGTACTGAATGCATCAGATTTATTCCTTTCACACCTGCCATAGAGCGTAGCGCAACTACCAGCTACAAAACAACAGTGAATGAAGTATGCTTGTTGAGACCATTCAATGTTGTAATGCATTACGAGTGACCCTCAGATTAGAAGCACAAAGAAATAATTCACACAGTAATGTTTGTCTTTGAAACAGGCTGGTGTACATGACATCCAAGAGAGAAGTAGAACTTGGTTGTTGAATACTGCGTGCGAGTGGATCACTGCCCTCGAATGATGTCAGTCTGCGGCCCCCCCCCGGACTTTTGAAGTTGGGAATGAAATGTGATTCCGTGTTGCGTGATTTCGAATCATTTCTGGATTTCTCAGCAGCACATAATATGCTGGACTTGCAAAAATACTGAGCAGAGGTACATGTATGACAAATTAGCCAACTACCGGTATTTTAACATACCTGGAAGTCTGTAACAACCATTAAATTTTCTGTCAGAAATGAGACTTTTGCGGAGTAGAAAAATTTCTAAGATGTTATTAAAATAAAATGTCTGTACGCCATGTGGATTTCCATGATGATAATCACTCTCTACAGTTCACTGGGAAACCAGAATCAACTGCACAGAGGCTCCAAAAATTATGCCAAAGCTGTACGTTACAAATCAGACGAACATTCAGTCTCGCGTTAAATCTAAAGAGACTCTGCCTACAGAATTCACACATACACACACACTCCATGCATTTCCACTACACCATCTGGATAAATATTTCAACATCGCTGGACACGAGACCTGTGTTTGAAACTAACGATGTGAACTAAACACACTCCAATCAACAGCCGGACAAATGAGACTATTCTAATACACCATCTGACCCATCCTCTCTCCCCCCTCTCCTAAAAAAAAAAAAGCAAAAAGAAATATTCAAATAAAATCATAAATAACTACAAAATCAATAGGAAAATTTGAAAAGCTTAAATACAGGGTGAGGTGGGTGTGCAGATGGCTGCTACCCGTGCACACAAAAACCAGAAAAAAACGAAAGAGCTGAGTATCTTGTACAAACAATCCAATTAAATGCACCAGCTGAATTGACATCAGTACCAGCGACTGCATTCCGCGATATGCTCACGTCTTGTAAGAGGCATGCTCACACACAAAAAAATGTACCAATCTTGCCCACACGCACGAGCCAGTCAGATCCTTTCAAATACTTGCTACTCATTCTGCGTAACACATGACATAGATACTATATCCTGAAAATATTACAAAGAAAATGTTTACAAAGTAGAACACAGTGCATCAGCTTGTGGATATCAATGCTTGGAGGTGGACTGGATGGGACAGAAAAAAAAGGATGGATAAAAATTTTGATTTCTTTCCAAAAACTATTAAACTAGAGTAACCTAAAAACAGCAGTTGTCCAGTGCACACCATTCCGACCAAAAAAAAAAAAAAAATCCAACAACTTGTAATAGACGGCAAAGTCAAGTTATGTCAAAATCCCAAAACAAAATCCTTCTACAAGTGAATACACAATACACATACTAATTTCCAATACAAAAAGTGCTCTATATAATTATAAACAAAACAACCCATACAAAAAGAGATACTGTAAGTCTTCCCAAAAAATGTTCAAATACTTTGTAGGGTTTGGGGTACTTAAGGAAAAGTGGATTTCACTGCATACAAAACAGCTCCCCTTACAGTCCCTCAAAAAAGCAGCATGGATTTTGTATGCACAAAACAACAACTGACATGGGAGAAGAAGAAGAGGGACCCAAAACTGAAGTCTTTTGCAGATAACTGCTGTAGTTATTGCTATGACAACTGGTCATTACTGTCACTACCACTGTCCCAAAAAACAACACAGACTCTAACTACAGCCCAAGACAACCTGGGCTTACATGGAGAACTCTGGAGAAGTGCGCTGAAGCGCAGTTATACAATATGGATTGATCACAACAGTCAATACAAAATGCTTCCAAAGCGCCTCTTGTTTCAGCCCTTTTCGGGGAAAACAAATAATAAAAAAATAAACAATTACAAGCTCTGTGACAAGGGAAAAAACATCACAGTTCACACGGAAGTTTTATCTGCATAAGCAATATACATGTACTCATATTCCGTCAAGAACTGAGAGGTGGTTGGAGAAGCTGATGGAGATTTTGCCTGCGCTCCAACTGTCCGAGACACCATGCCAACGAACTTGAGCTTTTTCGCTATCTGGTCAGAAATCAACCAACTGCGGAACGTCACAACTGGCAGAAATAACAGTCTGAAGAAGCAATATGAAAAAGGTGATAATCTGTTATAGTCTGTGTAATGCCTGAGGTCGTGAGTTCGAATCCTGGCTGGAAGCCAAAATTTGCTTTTTGCTCATCACCTTGTCTTTGATGTCACCCCTAATGTGGCGAAAAAGGATGTTAAACACTTAAACACCCACCCACCCTTTAGTCCGTGTAATGTCCATTCTATCATCGTCTCCTTGCTCAAGCTTTAGTAAGGGCAGAAGCCAAATGGATGGTGGGAAATTTTTTAAATTATTTGGTAGGAGGCGAGAGAACACCTTGCTTTTTCCAAAAAAAACCATTCTCTGGTCAATTTAATTACGACCCCGTCTTTCTGCTGCAGTGAGCATAATGGCAGTTTCTAGGCTGGAACTTGCGGTTAGCTCCTATGTGCATTACCTTGGAAAGTATTCATTTCACTGTGCAGTTTTCCGCAGAGCGAGTCAAAATCTCCACTGCTGTAATATGACGGTCTCTACAAACTGACGGCATGCAGGTGTCACTGAAGCCACACTATAAATGATCTGGGCCCATATGTAATAGTCGAGGTTACGGCTTTTAGCCCTGGATTAGAGTCTAACCTCGAACTAAACTAGCTCTAGGGTTAAATTTTCTGTTGTTTTTTTTGTTTTTTTTTAAATCAAGAAGCGGGTCCATTCTGGCAAGGTGCCGAAGTCGTTACAGGATTTTTTTCTTCCTTTCTTCGCTTCCTGTTATTTAATTTTGCTTTTGGGTTTCTTTTGTCCTAGTCTGGGTTAGGCACGTAGCCGTGGGTTAAATTAAGAACATCGACTTTTACATATGGGGCCTGGACTACTATCACTACAAAGTTTGGAATTCTTGGACTGAACAGAAATTTGTCCAGCAATATAAGGAAGATTACTACACATCAAATGCATTGACAATGAGGTTTTCTGTCTACATTCGTTCACTATATAATTTTTTTTCCCCTCTGAAGATCAGCAAAAGTAACGCCCGTTACATTACGGAAACACTGGTCTGATTTGCCGGCTTTAGTCCGTCTTTTTCTCTACATCCGATTTTGGTGGCGACGTCTCTTCGCCACCTTCAGACGGAGGTATTGCCGGAGTGCCATTCTCTCCTGTGGTGTCACTGTCTATTGCAGCAGCAGCAGGGTTTTCCAGCATCTCCTGGCTGGTGCCAAACTCATTCACACGCTTTGGATCCACTCTGTAGATCCAGCGCTGGTACAGGTAGATGAAGAAGATCACGTCTATAAAAGGAAAGGAAAAGTCAAGGTCATTCATGCTGTTTGTAGATTCTGAGAAAAAGACAATGTTAAATTTTTTCGTGACACGCGCAGACAGAGAGACAGACACAGAGACGACGGAGGATTAATACATAGACTCACTTTGTTACACAAACGAGCCAAAAAGGATAAACAATGGCATTTGTAATGGGAGTTCACTGTGCATTATATCACGCAATGCTGGTCGTTGGTAATCACATCTTTCTTCTTTTTTTTTTTTTCAAGGGACTCCTCAATCCTGAAGCACTGTGAACAGGATCAACTACATATGCTACGTGCAAATTCACACATTCAGCGGTCCTGCACATTATTTTCTTAACTCCTTTCTGGCTGCAGCGTGAGGCCCTCGTGTCTTTGGCAAGGGCACTAGGGCCTCAGGAGCTGATTACCAGACAAACTCTCAGACATAGGAGTGAAAAAAGTACGGGAAACAAAAGGACGGTCCGCACTACAAGGCCCTCGTGCAGCCGGCGGCTGGTGCAGGTTGCTGAGGCAAGAGAGCACTGTGCTGTGACCAAAATTTTTTTTTTTTTTAAATCTGACTTTATTTTTAAAACATATCAAAACTGACTTGAGTGAACAAGCACACTACCTGCGTTACCTGGTCAGAAATGAGTTAAGGTGTGCAGGACTTGTGAAACTACTGAACTTATTCAGCAGAGACATTACTCCATAATCAGAACGCAGAGTATGGGAATAAGGTAGAACTACATGACTGGGACAAAAATCTCATGGCGTCTGATCATTCCCCGAAGACGCAGAAAACAAAGTCAATGCACTGACCATCTCTGAGACAGCCGAGGCGGTACAGAGTTGGCATCTTGATGACAAAGGCGAAGATGTCATCGATGAACGTGTTGAGGGCCTTGTAGGTGAGCATTCTCCATGGCAGGTGGGCCACAGACTTGAGTTTGTAGTTGATGAACAGCTGTGGGGTCATCATGATGAACCCTGTTAACAGAGCATCACTGAACTGATTGTACGTGCACATCAACATATGGCAATCAACCAAACTCTACCAGACATGCTACTAAGAAATCTCCTTTTCCATTCCTCCACCCAAAAGCTGAAAAGGCGCTGTGAGCGTGGAAATTTTTGCTGTGCCCTAGAAATGGCCAATCATCGCCATCGTCATTATCATCACTGGAGTCTGGTGTAATCTGCAGGGCTTGACAAGCATCACACAAGATCTAGGTGACCTGAAGAAGACAACAGAACAACAGTGTGAAGAGCACACTTTTCTTTTTATTTCTTTGGTGTGTGTGTGTGTGTGTGTGTGTGTGTGTGTGTGTGTGTGTGTGTGTGTGTGTGTGTGTGTGTGTGTGTGTGTGTGTGTGTGTGCGTGCGTGCGCGCGTGCATGCATGTGTGCATTTTGCTGATGCTGATCTTGTCTAACCAAAACACAGCACATACCGAAAGTGAGGAGGAAGCCATACAGCATACTGAGTACCCAGGAGTACCAGCCCCTGTGCTCTTGGTACAACAACGAGTACACAGCATAGCAGCCAAGCAGAGGGTACAATGCCCACGACAGGTACCTGAATGCCAGCTGAAACACACAATATTTCTGTCATTAACACACGCGTCCGGAATGGCATTTTTGTCTGAAAAAAGAAATCTGCATTTTACACTCTACCCCCCCCCCCCCCCCCCCCCCCCCCCCCCCCCCCCCCCCCCCCCCCCCCCCAGCATTTAAACCTTTCTACACCGAAGCTGCCACTATGCTTCTAACAACGTCTGCCAGGATCCCGTGGGGACATTGCACCATGTGGGCTGAATGATTTTATATTTTGGGGAAGTATTTGCTTAGATGTTGTACTTCACTTTAACATCACCTTCAGCGGGTTGCTTAGGGAATCTGATGGCAGACATGTTGGAAAGGGAGGTAAACTGTTACGACTGTGGCCGTAGCTCGGGTGGAATGAGTTAATTGTACATTTTGGGTGGCAAAAAAGGTACTGCATGTACCACCAAATAGTGCAAGAGGCATCAAACTCCCAGATCAATGCAACTACAGCTGGAGATGAGCATCACCAGCTCCGCTACTGCGAACTGAAGCAGCTAACATAATACACGTGTATTCATGGATGTTTTGTGTAAACCATGATGGCTCAAACAAAATGTTGATGTGTATTGTGAGTGGTGGTCTGCTGTGTTCGGCAGGACCAGAATCTGACTTACCCTGTCGTATTCCTTGGTGGGTGTTTCTGTATATGTGGACTTGAAAGCCACGGAGACGCGCGGTATCACTCCGAACATTTTCTCCCCAGGGAAAGTCTGGCACGTCAAAACATAATAAAGAATCCAGTGAAGTTGAACATGTGCATATCAAAACAGTCAACTTGAGAGTGTTTAAGAGGAGTAAACCACATATCAAACCATGATCTGACGAGGAAACGGTCCCTGCTCGTTCATCTGTGGGGTTTACACCATACACGCCCAAAATGCAGGATGAAAAACAGATCACATCAGTTTATAACATTGCTTATAATAATAAGTATTCTATAGGCGCTTTACCCAATTTCATGAACTGGCTCAAAGCGCCGCAAACTGAACCAAACACGCGCACTTACGTGAATCACGCGCATTCTCTCACACACTGGACGTAAACACAGTACTATCATGTGGTGCGAAGGGTCAGCTCAGCTACTTAAATTTCGGAATATTTTAATTGTATTAATTTTTCAAATCTGGTGGGCAGAACATTTCAAAAGCAGAGGGGGAGGAAGCTGGAGTACCCGGAGAGAACCCCCGACGATCAGCCCAAAATAACGGTGTCACATACGAGAAGGAAAAATTCTTTGCCCCGAGTGGGACTCGAACCCATGACCTCTCGCATTGGTGACAAGTCTCTCAACCACTAGACCACTGACCGCCCCCTTATATCAGGCACACGCTGATACTGTCAAATTCAGGCTATTTAGGTGAGCACCGCCGCTCTACTTATCATCACACTAGAAAGGAAAATATTCAACCAGGGCACCCAATTACCTCACAGACATACTGTATAACCCACCCCCAACAATGCAAATTTTTTTTTTTTATCAGCCGTACCTCGATATTGACAACTTTGTGGATTTTCCAGATCTCAATACAAAGTCCGATGAAGATGGAGATCTTGACAACAGTGTTGGTCTCGTTGTCCATGACGTACAACAGCACAATCAGCGACTGGAACACGTTGAAGAATACTGACCGTACTGACAGCCCCTCCAGTGACTTCCGACTGCGCCAGAACTGAATGTCTGCCAATGGAAGGGGAAAAGAAGTTAAAAGAAAAATCCCAATGAGCAATACAACAACAAACAACAACAAAATCCCGAAACAAACCAGCACAAAAACATATATGCATAATAGAAATTAGAAAACAGATACTGTATTAGAAATCGATCCAAAAACAACGAAAAACTACAGGTGTGAGAATACATGACAATAAACTGAATAAAACATGATATCTTTCACATCTTTCACTAGTGTTAGTTGTAACATCCTAATTACATATTACATAATCCCCCATATCCCCCATTGCTCATAAGCCTTATTTGATCATGCTTGATCACCGTGGTTTTCTGTGACGTGTTACCTTGCTTGTATGTTTGTGTGTGTGTGTTTTTGTTTGTTTGTTTTTGTGTTTTGTTGTTGTTGTTGTGTTGTTTTTTTAATGTTTTTTCTTTGTTTGTTTGTCTGTTGTTGGTTTTGTTTGTTTGTGTGTGTGTGTGGGTTTTTTTGTTTTTTTTGGGGGGGAGGAACACTTTTTTGGTTGCCTAGATTGTTAGTTTATCTTTGCATATTATGTTTTGTTTTTGCTTGGTTATTATTGCAGAATGTAGTGAGGACTTCTTGTAAGATAGGCAGAGATGCCTACAAGAATTATCCTAATAAACATTTCATCATCATCATCCTTATCAACAGAAACCAAAGATATTTGACAGAACATGCGTCTTCTTCTTTAGGAATGTTAGCTGACTCACCATTTTTGAAAGCAAGGAACTCGAAGACACTGTGCAGGATGGAGACAACTATGGTCAGCGCCAGGAGATATGGGCTGGTCTCAAGGAATGCGGTCTGAAGCAGATATCATAATACAAAATAGCATCAACAGGACCCTCATTTTACACACGACAGCTGCAAACATTCTACACGTTGACACTCTGGCAAGGAGTGTCTGTGCAACCGATAACAAGCTGATGCAAGACAACGAATGTTAATAGTACTTGGGGGGTTTAAATGGAGGGTGGGTTGATGTCTGAGGTTTTCACGTGCTTTTCCACCATAAAAGGGTGAAATCAAAGATGGGGCGACAAGAAAAAGGTGAGCACAAATATTTGGCCCCAGCTGAGATTCAAACTCATGACACACGCATTGTCCAATGCTCTAACAGTCAGCTATAACAGATCCCCTGGGCTTAAAGAGAGGGGATAAAGTAGGAGTGAGTGTTCAGTGGTCAAGCTGTGAACGCACAAGTAGGTATGAAACTCTGTAATGTAATGTGCCTTCACAGGAAAATGCTCAAATATCCGTTCTGGGAAACAACCCACCTTCAGTGAGTCCTGGTCTTCATCCGAGTCCTCCACGAAGTCAGAGCCCAAGAAGCTGCTCCACTTGTTCCTCATGGACTGGGCAGCGTACATCTGCCACTTGAACAGCGAGATGGGACTGTAGGTCAAGGACAGGTTCAGCATCCTGTGCGCAGAACACAAGCTTCTTCAGTTCATTTGGAAACATTAACACCATTGTCAAATACATGTACTGCAACAATTACAGCAATATCAATACCCTTTGAAAGGTAGATGTGTATCCTGCGTACATCAAATGCTGTGGGAAAAAGTTCTCAAGAAGTGTGAAATCCACGCTCTTGGCACAAGAAAACAAGACTTAATTTCCACCCAATATGAGCATTCACATCCAAGCACTGTGACCAGTCATGACTCAAGACACTGGTGCCCCACATCAGTCGGAGCCAGTCGCTACTGAAGGTGCTGCTTCATAGCATAACACGTACTTAGTGGTAACGTTGATGGGCATGTAGTCACTGTTGAGATTCCAGTAATCATTCAGATAGATGACAGGGTAGTATTTGTTGCCGCCTGGGTAGAACTCAATATCTGCAACAAGACAAACAGTTGACCAAAAATTCTGCTTGATATCGATCAATTTAAAAGGCACCCTAATAGAAGGTGGCAAGGTCAAACAGACAATGAAATGAAAATGGGAGTGCACTTTGGAATACACTTCCTATCCATATGGCATGGATCTCCAGACCCTCTGGTCTTTTGTATTACACACCATCCCTTCGATCTCCAGACCCTCTGGTCTTTTGTATTACACACCATCCCTTCGATCTCCAGACCCTCTGGTCTTTTGTATTACACACCATCCCTTCGATCTCCAGACCCTCTGGTCTTTTGTAGTACACACCATCCCTTCGATCTCCAGACCCTCTGGTCTTTTGTATTACACACCATCCCTTCGATCTCCAGACCCTCTGGTCTTTTGTATTACACACCATCCCTTCGATCTCCAGACCCTCTGGTCTTTTGTATTACACACCATCCCTTCGATCTCCAGACCCTCTGGTCTTTTGTATTACACACCATCCCTTCACTAAAATTCAGAGGGTGGTTGTGTAGCAAGTGAAAGAGTCGTCGGCATTCAATTCAATTCAATAATTCTTTACTGCCCTCAAGAGGAGGCAATTCGGTTGCGGCGTAAAAACAGACAACCACCACATACACAATATAACATGTCCCAATAGTTAAATATGTAATCTCACAACAATAACACGCACACACACACACGCACACCCACACACACAGGCACGCACACACCCACACTTCCTAATCACCAAAGACCTAGTGTTTTAACCGCCAAATTCAGGCTGGGGAACTGCTGAGGGAAAAAAAGACTGAAACCTAAACCAGAGTGCTGACAGCACCCTGCTGGGGGATTATGACCCAGTTAAGAAAACAAATTTTAGCATTTTTACGGGCATTTAGTAGCCTCTGCTAGCAGCCAAAAGTAAAATACTGCTTTGGTACTGACATGCAAGTCTTCAAAAATGAAGTTAGACTGTGTCAAATAGCATTACATGTATCCAGTTTGATGCATGACTGTGTGCAGTCTTTTTTCCCCTCCCTTTTCTTTGGCTGAAATAACAGGAAATCTGGCTGGGAATTGCCAAATGACTGAAATTCCCCAGCCTGTAAATTTGAGACCACAGAGTCCACCAAATGCGAAACATGCTTAAGGTTTAAGGTTAAGTTTCCAGCTGGGATGGTTAAGTGATCACAGTTTGCACAGCTCAGCTGTCCATCCCTTCATATGACCAGGAACTATGCATGCTGTGATACAAAAGTATGCAGCGTATACTCTTCAAAAATCATGCAACAGTGACCACCGTTTCAGCTTGAATGACCCCGGCCAGTTTGACTTACACTCATCTAGAGGCTGTGGGACAGCTTGAATGACCCCGGCCAGTTTGACTTACACTCATCTAGAGGCTGTGGGACAGCTTGAATGACCCCGGCCAGTTTGACTTACACTCATCTAGAGGCTGTGGGACAGATTGAATGACCCCGGCCAGTTTGACTTACACTCATCTAGAGGCTGTGGGACAGATTGAATGACCCCGGCCAGTTTGACTTACACTCATCTAGAGGCTGTGGAACAGAGCCTGGAACCCAAGGAGAATGGTCGTCCAACAGATTAATGGTCAGGTTTGGATGCCAGTGGGACAAAATCTCAAAGGAGGACTTGTTCTCCTTCTGCACAACACACACAAAGACACACAAATGATGGAAACTGTGATTTGTTTTCATTTCTGCTGAAATACAACCAGAACTAAAAAAAAAACCAAAAAAAACCAGAACAGCAACCCCCCCCCCCCCTCAACCCCCAGCCCCCCCCCCCCCCCAAAAAAAACTCCAACAAACAAACAAAAAAACACACAACAACCCAAACAAACCATAAAATAAAAACAACAAAAGCCAACAACAACAACCGCCAGCTTACTTGCTGCAGATCAGGATGCACTTCCGTCTCGCCCGTCAGCAGATTTGCTGTTGCATGGAACTTCCGTTTCTTGAATTTGTTCAACCCTAGTGACAGTAAATGAGGAATGATATCAGATAATATCAGGTAGGTGTGCATACATGTGCGTGCACCCAAGTATATGTGTGTGTGTGTGTGTGTGTGTGTGTGTTTGTGTGTGTGTACGTGTGTATACATGTGTGTATGTCACAGACAGAGAGAGAGACAAATTAATAAACCATGAGATGTTGGGGAGGAGGACTGAGGTTTAACATCTTCTGTCTACCACAAGGATGATTTCAAAAGTGAGACTAAAATTTTAGTAGTAAAATCTGTGCAATCTGATGCACAGCAGTGTTTTTTGTTGTTGTTGTTGTTTTTAAGTGGAAACTTTTTCTGTGTGAGTGGAACTGGGGCTGAAATCAATTAAATAGCTGAAAAATGCAAGCCCTGCACAAGCCACTAATGAAAAATACCCAATTTACCAAATCATATATTATGACACCTGAAGTACCTACGTTTTGATCGATGCACGGTGTACTTTTTGGAGAAGCGTTTGTCTGCTTTAGCTGCAGGGTTGGGTGACTTCCCCTCCTTCACTAAGTACACGTGGAGGAAGAGAGATCCATTGTTTTGGACAGTCTGAAATGAGTTTAACATAAACGATTAAAAATAAAAAATAAAAAAACAAATTTTACAAAGTACCTATACAACAGCAAACCATGGTTAAATTTATCTTATGCTGAAAAAGCCACAAAGGTAGCCTGAAATATTCCGGGTTCAGCACTACCAGGGTTAAGACGCTCTGTGTATAATGCAAATCATTCCATGCCATCAACAAAGGCCTACTCTTCTCCGATGGAGGGACAAATTTAATGCACATGTATATTTTACACAAAAGAGAGTGTGTGCACACTACGGTAAGACAGTCACAGTAGTGTAAATGAGCCTGCACACGAACTTTGATTTCATTTTCATGAGGAGATATTCCTATCTGAATGCCTGTCCACCAAGGGATTCAAACAGCCACACATCTTAACCAGCAAGCCAAACACTATGAGATAGCTGAAATAAGCGACAACCAGAAGACTATGTTCTAATGCAGAAACTTAACAATCCAGGTGACGTTGCTTACAGTTAAAGACAAGACAAAGATGTTGGCATTGTTACCTCAGAGGCAAGAATCTGCCCATGTTTTACATAGGTCCCATCACCAGTTTCACCACTTGTCCAGTCTCCGTACACCAGGCCTTTCTCAACCCAGAACAATGCGTCTTCATTGGCAAAATCGTCAAAGTCCTCCTGCTCCGAGACGTACACATACATGTCCTGGTGACAAAAAAAGAAAAAAAAGACCGCATAATCAACAGTGCAACAATTCGTGTACATACACATGTATAATTATATTATGCATGCTGATACAAAGCCTTGCACTTCCAGCCAGGTAATTATATCAGTTATTGTATAGAAAGTTGACGATATCAAGATTTATCAATGAATCTTGAATGATTGCAATTTGCACATGTATGCTGCTCAATCCTGATATCGTCAACTTTCTTTACGATGACGTTTGTATTGCAACTGAAACTCAAAAGCCTCTGCCAAACTGAAAAATGTTCCATGTTAGATCTGACAGAGGTGGGTTGTTTTTACAACTGGTTACTTTCCCTGAAATGAGGCAAACGCCAAGTACGCTGTTTGTGCCATTTGGTACAATGGCCTAAGTGTAGTGGATTTGATAGACACCTTGGCCTTTTTACTTATATTTTAGCATATTATGGTAGAGGTATTGAGCACCATTTCCTATTTACAGGTGAGTCATTAGCCAATCAGCTGTCCGGAATTGCTCTAATTTTGCAATACTTAGTATTACAAAACACTGTATGTGACATTATCAAGTGATGTTATTCAGTGACCTCATTAAGTCCAGAACTACGGATGGAGAGGCGTCTCCCAATCCCACCAAAACCTTCAAATGCCAGGACTTAGTAGAATGCCTCGCCTTGTTTACCATTACTGACAGACTATGGCTATGTCTCATAAACTGTTAAAAATTTACACAACACAATCGATCATGGTCAGATGCATAATCTATCTGCTTAAAGACTAGTACTGTACGAGCCATCTACTCAGCCTACATGCTGCAAGTACTGTGGCAGCATAGACACGAAAGAGCCAACAGGGCGCATAACAACATGACGAAAATTACTGCCTATGTCATCACGTGCAGATGGCTAACTCTTTTCCATATTTTCAGCCTCTACCTCTGGTCGGCACACCAAAGGAGGGGTCACGAAAAACGCAAGGATTACACTACATACCATAACAGTGCCCTTGTCAAAGAGGTTGGTCGATGGTCGCATAGACCCACCGCCTCCGCTGCTGTCATTGGCTGGTGTAGTGGGTGAACGGCGGAACATGCTGGCGATGAAGTAGATGAAGATCATGCGGATGGCGAGCGTCTTGATGACAGACCAGGTGTTGGGCCTCTGGGCCTGCTGCTGTTGCTGGGCCTGGCCCCCTTCCTGGTGTAACACACAAGGCATAAGTCATTGAAGTGCAAATGAGATCAATTCACAGGTAAGTTTTTCTCTGAATTGACCACATCATTCCTCAGGGCTGGCCTTTATGTACAAAGTTGTCAAATGAATGATTTTACAAAGGATATGATAGATAATCAGAGTTGCACATTTAAGTCGGTCCCAGGACACTGACCTATAAAAATTTCAAATGTCCTATTTTTCCCACCTCAAGCGGACATTTGTCCTATTAAAATTTTTATTGCCACTAAGTGGCCAGGACACTGTGTCCTATCACTTTGCTGTTTCCAGGACACTTTGTCCTATAGAAGCTATGGAAAATGTGCAACCCTGGATAATATGACTTTTGAATATAACTTTATAAGTAAGTTTAAAGCTCTCCGTGAGTATGGGTGAAACCGCACTGGGTAAGGGATTTAACGCCTGAAACTGCAAGTGATAACTGGATTATTATGAAATCATGCCTACCAATAACAAGTTTAGTGAATTACATTAAGAGCATCTTAAATCTACGCTCCCACTACTCTGACCATTTCCGTCCTTTCTGACATCACTTCTGTGAGTGTTGTGGAACAGATTATCAGATGGAATACTATTGCTCTTTACTGTTGCAGCAGACAAAGGCAGCTTGGCTGTCATTTTTTTCTTTCCTGTCAATTTGGATTGGATTGATTCTCTAACTTCTGATGAACTGCTGACAAATGAATGTACAGGAAAGGCATTAACAACTAAACATATAGCTGACTCATCTTCTTTGATGGTCCGCAACTCCAGTTCTACAGTGACTCATCCTTAGCATCTGAGGATTCAGAGTGTTGGCTGAGAACATTATTAGGACAGACGAACAGCTGAATCAGAGCTGCCCGGCACAACTGAGCAGTACCTCCACTAGTCTATAGCACTAGCAATGTTACTAATCAAATTTAGTGGTAATAGGTGCAGCTGCTGGGAGTGTTTCAGTGGAAGTCTTACCCCTACAGGGATTTACACTTTATTCATTTGTGAAACCCGTGGAATTGGCTCCTTTTAGATATCGTCTTTTCGTCCAAGGCAAACGCCGACTGTCTTTCGATTATCATCTGACCGGAATCTGATCGTCTACTTGAGTGTTATTGAAACTGGCGTAATCACGGTAATGATGGCCAAGAAGGACACGACAGCAGAGCGAAATTGTGGCCGACTAGGGCACTTGTGTTTCAGCCTCATACATTTATAACGAAATGTTTAATCATATACACATATCTTCATCTGACCTGAGTGTTTACGGTTCCATTCTGTGTTTGATTTCCGCCATCTGAGGAGGAATCAGCAGGAGGAACATCGGTTGCTTGACTCATGCTGTTGGCTGTGTCTGCCATGTTGTGTTACAGTTACTCTTTGATACTAACAAATTCCATGGAAGTGGCTTGTTCCTGGAACAATATATCTAGAAAATGGAAACCGACTGTTGCTAATATTTTGAAGTGTTGTATTATGTGAAGCATTTCATTTTGTAATGTACTGATTGACCAGACTCATTACAATTGGTGTGTTAGAGGCTACCACACCTGTTTGTGTGCGTGATTACGGCATCAAGATGGCGGGCTTTCGAGATTGCGAAAAGCAACATTTCCCGCTTACAAGTATCGAGGGTGTTGTCAGTCTGTTTAGTGATCAGCTTGAAAAAGGCGATGACGTCGACTTGGCACTTCTATCAATTGTGCTTGGGTACATCGAACATACGCTGACAATCAATAGATCCTTGCCCAGCAGTGCCGATGAAACGAAAACCATTACTCCCATTTTCCCTGTAGTTGAAGCGGACTCTGTTGAGGCGCTTTACGCCAAATTTACATCCTTAATCAAAAGCTCAGTTGATCTGACAAAATTTGAGAAAGACTATGCTTCAAGAGAACTGGTGAAGAAAGTGTCCGATGTGGTATGGGGATCGCTTACACGCAGTTACTACAAAGATAAAGCACATCTTCAGTCTCTCTACAGCTTCCTTACAGGTAGGTACCGTATACCGAAACTAGGATTACGTAAATGAGGTCAGCGGCTGTCACGACAGCCTGTTATACGGCGCATGGCTGATGAGGGGAGATTTTGAACTCTATAGTGGTAGCCGTCCAGGTGTGCTGCAGTCTCACAGGAAGAGAGACATTGATCTTGATTGCCTTCAGTTCAACCATAATGTAAAAATTTGTGAATGAAACTGGAGTTGCTGAGATTGGGTGAGTCATTTCCATTTGAAACAGTTGTGTTCTGAATTATTTCATAATTTTTGTTGAACAAAATCCAGTTGTGAATAAAAAACAAAAGTAACTTGGTTTCACTCACGTGGCGAAGTGCTTTGGTTTCAGGCAACAAGCTGGACTGTTTTGGAGTGGCGTTCGCAGTGGTGGCAGCATTTCAGGTGCTGGGCTTCAATGATGTTCATTTAGCGCTGTCAGAGGACCATGCCTGGGTTGTATTTGGCAAGGATGCCAGCCTGACCGCTGAGGTCACTTGGCATGGTGGGTGTAGTCTGCAGGCCGCAGCAGTTCGATTCCCATTACTCTTGGATCATTTAACACTGATTGAAATACCATTGTGCTTTTGCAGAGCATCTTGATTTTTTGGGGTCCAGGCACTCTACTATTTTTGTCAAGTGTGAAGTGCACGCTTCTTTTTCAGCGATGTTAGTCTGTTCTTTCCCCTCAGGCCTGACGTGAGTTACATCGATTATTTTCACAGTGAACTAATTGGACTAAGCATCAATACAAATTACAGTCAGCTTCACTCCGTGACTGACTTCTGTTTACAGCTTAGAAAATGCAATCCTATTTTAGACTTTTCAGCTGAGACTGAGAGCTTACTATGATGGGTATATATCACATTGTGTGCAAAATAAAGGTGGCTGTTGTGCTGTTGATATCTCTATACCAGGTGGTGTTTGAAGGTGAGCGTGAACACAGTGATTCTAAATTGACACTACTTTGTGAAACTAGGGAAAGGAAATGAAGACAAGCGAGGGCAGCCAATCACAGAAGCTGTTACAGACAAGGCATGGCTGTACCTGAACGGCAAGCCTGTGATATGCACACGACAGATGGAGGTGGCGTCCATGGTATCCAGCATCAACCCTTCCATCTCTGCCACTATTGACAGTGTGGAAATGGGCTCGCTACAGCAGGTATGACCATATGTCAGACTTACAGAGGTGCCAGTTTTCCAGAGCACTCTGGATTTCTGGATTTAGAACTTTGAAAAATTTGATTTTCCAGATTGAAATTTTTTGAAAATTCATTTTTCTGGATCAGCAAAATCAGCGAGTGTTGTATTTTACTCTTGCTGTGTCGCTCTCACGGAATACAACTCCAATAGTTTATTAACAGAAGATGCTTGGAGAACAAACTCATGAAAGAGGAAGAACCCAGAACACTGTGCAGGGCTTTTTATACAGGTCAGATCTAGAACATTCCTCAACTTACTGGCAAGTTCGAAATCTTCCCAAGGTTACGTAATCTACTGACGTTACTGCACCAGCATGTTCTGGGATGGTCTAGACATTTCCATAAAAATGCAATGGCTTTTCGCGATCCCTGCAGCAGCGAACAACAAGCTTTGGATTATGGGGTGACGGCTGAGAGTAGTTGTAACACCAAATGTAAAGCATAGCGTGTCACAAGACCTGGAGTACTCTGCATTGGGAAGTCTTTCCCACTTCAACCCTTTAGCTCACAGAAATTTATCAATCAACATTGAAAGTGTAGCCTGGTGTTAGTGTCCGGGTTTGTGGGACTGGGCCCATTGGAGTGCAGTACCACTACAAATCTAGACATCTGAGGTGAAGTCAAGAGGATGTAGACCAGAAATGAATGAACAAACGAATCTTTATTTTACAACAGTAAACAAGGTGTTTGTTGTCAGACCAATTTTCAACCTTGCTGTTGCTAATACTACACGAGTAAGGAAAAAGGTGTGCAGTATCTTTGATCTGTAATGGTATGGATTGTTACTTGCCATCTGCACATCACTCTCAGACAATTTATATTGTCACTGGAATAGAACCGTGTTGTTTTTAGCACAGTTGTGTACTGTTCGGACTTCTGTTTTCTGGTGGTACTCCTCCATACTGGATCTTTCAAGAATGGCCCTGGGCCGCAGTCTATTTTCAGTGTGTATTGTTTTCTTTGGTAAATTCTAATGCCCGAGTAGGTATGCTGACAGTGTAGATGCCTGCCCACTTTTCAAAGAAGGAAAGCTTACTAAGGCTGGTAAAACTGAAAGTTTCCAGTTTCACAGAATATTGACTGTTTTGTGTTCCCAACAATTTTGTTCGCTTTTGAACTGCTACTGCGATGAGAAAGTTTTGCATCTTGATTCACTGTTGACTCAAACAGGCACGATCGTGACTTGTTTGTCCCGCGCAGGCTATCCCCTAATAAGCTAATAAGCTTTTTTGTCCCACATAATAAGCTTTCCCCTGATAACCTAACAATCCTGCAGTAAGCAAATGAAAGTGACATAATAGGGACAGAAACCACTTAACTTTCACAAAGGACGGCACGGGTCAGTGTTTCGGCTTTCGCCTTCATGAGGACACAAACTGTTTGTGTCCTGAGGAAGGCGAAAGCTGAAACTTTGACCCATGCCGTCCTTTGTGAAAGTTGTTTGTGTCATGGTGAAGGCGAAAGCCGAAACATTGACCAATGCCGTCCTTTGTGAAAGTTAAGTGGTTTCTGTCCCTTTTATGTCACTTTCAATTTCATTTGCTTAACTTGTAACCACTTGACAATCCTTACCGTTTCCTTTTCTATTCAATCCTGCAATAACTTGGTTTCAGGAGCTGTTGGCATTACTTCACGAAAAGGGACAGCTTGCAAGGTATGCATTCTTAGGATCTCATCTGTACTTTGTTGGCCATATTTTGCACGTCACTTGTTGGTGATCATACCATCCATGATTTGTATGGACATTTGTGAGGGCTGCTGTTTCCTGCTTGTTTTATACAAACTTGTGAGTATTATCTGTCCTGACATACAGAACTTCACTTTTCTCCTGAAAACGACACATTTTTTTCCTAGAAGTTTATTAATATTAAAAATGCTTTTATTAAATGACTTTCCGATGTACTTACAATAGTTTATAGCTATCTGTAAAACCTGCAGGTATCCCATGGCGATTGGTAACCTTGGCGACCTGGAGGAGATCAGTCCTTCCCCGGGACAGCCTGCACCCTTGGAACTCTACAAGGAGGCAATTGATGTAGCAAAGACACACTACAACAACCAGCATGTCTATCCATACACCTACTTGGGCGGCTACTTCTACAGGCAGAAACAATACAGAGAGGCCATTCATGCGTGGGCAGAAGCCGCTTCAGTCATCAAGGGGTGAGGCAGTTATATTGAATGTGTTGGGGTAGTTTTTGTGATTTACAGACCTGCCAAACCTTACGGTTTTCCCATAATTACTACGATTTAAAGTCAAATACGATTTTACGATTTTTCTGCGCCTTTTACGATTTTTGAAAATTTTGGTTTAAAAAAAAAAATCGGATTATAGGTCCAAACACACAACCGTGTCCGCCTTTTCCGCCGGGGATCTTTCTCAGGCGGCATGCGCATGCGCCGGAAACGTTTTTCCAACAAGATGGCGGAAGATGCATGCGGGAAGAAGAGAAAAGACTCGAAGCCGGCAGCCTGCAAAATCTGGATCATAGATGTTTCTGGAAAGATATAAGCGTTACTTTCCATTTACTGACAAATCTGCCTTTAACGAACGCCACGCATTTTGCCTGGTCTGTGGCCTCCCCCGTGAAATACGATTTTTGACTTTGTGGGGTTGGCAGGTCAGGATTTAAAAAAAAAAAAAAAAATCTCTTTGTGGAATTTTCAGTTACACCATTCATCCGGAGGTGAGCAGCTGTGGTGCAGAGCTGTTCACCTCCTTGTTGCAGGGCTTAATTTTAATCAGCTTTTTGACTTTACTCTGTTCCTTCCTGAAAAATACCTAAGTGCCAAGTCTCCTTTATTGCACCTCATTTTCAACAGGATTTAGCGATGATTGTAAATGGTCATAGAGTAACCAGTGATCGCGCTAGTGGATTTTCTACTGTAATCGTGCATGGAGCAGATAAGCAAATCAAAACCGGCGTCAGTCAAACACAGCAACACTGTCAGTCAAACACGAACGCAAAAAATACATCAGCAGTCGATCATCCGCACTGCTACCCAGGTTAACGTGCCCTTTCTAAAACATCCCCTGCTACCCCCCACCCCCTCCTCCTTTTTCTCCCTCAATTATTAAACAGAGCTGAAAATTAACCGAGTAAGTAGGTCGTACTGGTAGCCAATTTCTTGTACTGTATTGCTAAATTTCATCCGGAAAAATACCAGCAATTACTGGTGGACACAATCCCCGTATTGCTAAACTTCATCCGGAAAAATACCAGCAATTACTGGTGGACACAATCCCCGTATTGCTAAACTTCATCCGGAAAAATACCAGCAATTACTGGTGGACACAATCCCCGTATTGCTAAACTTCATCCGGAAAAATACCAGCAATTACTGGTGGACACAATCCCGGTATTGCTAAACTTCATCCGGAAAAATACCAGCAATTACTGGTGGACACAATCCCCGTATTGCTAAACTTCATCCGGAAAAATACCAGCAATTACTGGTGGACACAATCCCTGTATTGCTAAACTTCATCCGGAAAAATACCAGCAATTACTGGTGGACACAATCCCCGAGTAAGTTCAAAACTGACATCCAAAAGTTTTAGCTGCTACATTCAGGGCTTAAAATCCTTTTGGTGGATTCCCACCTTCGGCTGAAAATTCTCCTCCCCTAAAAAGTGTCTTTTCTCCTCGGAAGCACTTAAAATCGTGACAAAATGCACCAAACTGCACAGATTTTAGTTTTGTTAGTTTTTGTTGTTGTTTTTTTTTATTTGGGGGGAGCATGTTCCCATACACCCTGTCACACGCCGTCACTAGGTTGGCGTGGAGGAGCGATGGCCAAGGGAGTCTTCGACGAGCACAACACGACAATAAATATAAAATAAGAACACAGGACAATGGATAAGGAACAAGGAATTTAATAAAGAAATACAGACTGCAATCAATCCAACAACAACAAACACTACGAGGACAAAACCCTAACCTGTGTCCCTATTATATTAGATAAAAGAGAGAAAGAGAAGAAAATGAACAGGGATACATACGGTTAAAAGAAAAAGTATACCCAATAGGCCCTGCCCGCCAGCCGCCGCCGAGTCCCAACCCGCACTGAAGAAATCTACTCACCCCTCAACTACGCTAACTCCTGCTACTCACTAACTGGCAGTGGCCACATGTGAAACTTATGAACTGTACTAACCACCCGACCTAGAATGCCAAGAGAACAACACAATACATATGGCACACGAGCCTCACGCGCACCTAAGGCCCGATGCACACGAGCGTCAGCGTCAGCACCATGAAGCATGCAGCAAAGGCTGTCTCACATCATACGCCTCGACTGAGCGCGCGGTGTGCGCCGTTTGCGTGCACACTTGGCTTCGGCGTCATTCGCCTGCACGACTTGTTGCGCTGACCCACACTGCAAGCGCTGACCCACACTGCTTTCTGATTGGCTGTAACTAAGTCTGCAGCGCGGCGCCGGCAGCAGAAATAGAACATGTTCTATACGCGGCGCCATAGGATTCCGCCGCCTGGCACCATTGCTGCCGTTGCCTGACGCCAGGCACCGATGTCATGCACACGTGGCAGCGCCATGAAACTGCCGCCGGGAGTGAGATCCGCCGCACGGCATCATGACGCTGATGCTCGTGTGCATCGGGCCTTACGACACCCAGAAGAAACACACACACACACAGAGTCACATCTGTGACACACTCCTAAAAGCAAATTCGCATTCATGGCTTTGTCACTGAATGCTGCGCACTTTTCCTGCTCTATGATCATAGACCATTTTAGGTCCTGTACATTTTCATTTTCATGCATTTTGCATCCACTAGTGCCCAGAGCATTGTCAGCGTCAGAATTTTACGGGGGAGGAAATGGCGAGTTACCAGAAAGGAAGCCTCTGGTCAGTGGCCGAAGGGTACAGGGCCCGCATGTAAAAGTCGGGGTTAGGAAGTTTAGCCCTGGGTTAGAGTCTAACCTCGAACTAAACTAGCTCTAGGGTTAAATTTTCTGTTGTTTTTGGCTCCCTTGTGTAACAATGGGAGTCTATGTATTAACCCTCCGTCGTCTGTCTGTCTGTCTGTGTGTGTGTGTCCAGAAAACTTTAACGTTGTCATTTTCTCAGAATCTACAAACAGTAGAGGCACCAAATTTGGCTTCCTGATAGACTAGCACAAGACCTTTCAAAACATATCATTTTGAATGACCTTGACCCAAGGTCACTAAAGCTCTCTGTTTGAAAATTTTACATTGGCATTTTCTCGTAATCTACAAATGCCAGAGGTTTTAAACTTTGCATGATGATAGACATTGATAAGAACTTTACAGATATATACATGTAGTCAGTGATTTTCTGTCAAGGTCAAGGCCGTACAAGATAGTTTTGTGAAACCTTAACATTGGCATTTTCTCAGAAACAACGAACAGCAGAGGTGCCAAACCTGGCATGCTGATAGACAGTGATAAGACCTATGCACACATACCATCTTAAATGACCTTGACTGAAGGTCAAGGTCATTAAAACGGTCTGTTCGGAAATTTTACATTTGCATTTTCTCAGTATCTAGAAGAATCAGAAGCATCAAACTATGTGCGATGATTGACATTGGCAGCACCTTTACAGACGTACCTGTGTTCAGTGACTTTTAGTCAAGGTCAAGGTCCTGCAAGCGTTTTTTTTTTAAACTCTAACCTTGGCATTTTCTCCAAAACAACAAACAGTAGAGGCACCAAACGAGGCATGATGATAGACAGCAATGAGACCCACCTTTCTGAATGACCTTGACTGAAGGTCAAGGTTATTAAAGCTGTCTGTTGTGAATTTTAACATTACTGTTTTCGGAGGAACTACAAATGTAGTGCTGGGTACCGGTACAGAGGACCGTACCGGTTTTTTACCGGTATTTTTGCATCGTACCGGTTTTTTGTACCGGTGTACCGTGCTGACCAATCCTGACGATAACACATGCACTTTAGCAGTTGACAACGACGCATGAGGTTGCGCAGTATCAGTGAACCAAAAAATGGGAGGATTTGTGGAGTGCAAAACAGGAGAAGAGAGAGAGAGAGGTGTAAACTATACAACTGTTTTTTGTTTGTTTTACTTTTCTTTATTTTCCAAAAAAAAAGAAAAATGAAGCAGTAACTTAACTAAGCTGGTCAATAAAAGCAGACAACACAGCAGGAGACACTGTAACACAGCAGAACCTAAACATGTAGACATACTGTTTTCATTGTTCAGTCCCAATGTTTCTTGAGAAAGATCAGCCTGTCCACATGTTTAGGTTTCAGCGATGCCCTCTGTTGAGTGACAATGTCTCCTGCTGTGGAGAACACCCTCTCATATGGCACACTTGTGGCTGGTACCAAAGACTATACACTGCGTGTATGGTCTTTGCTGGTACTGCCAAGAGGGCAGTGGCCGGCATTGACAAGAACGGGAAGCGGAAGGAGTTGAGCTTCCACCAGTCGAGAGGCCGGGCATCATTTGGCAGCCTGCATGGCTCAGCTCTGTACGAAGCCACATCAGAAGAACATATGGGCTTCGGGCTTCTTCCACGTGAACTATGACAGTTATGTCCCTTGCGGTATGTACCGGTACAGCTGGCCGTACCGGTACTGCGTACCACGTCACCGTGCACCGGTATTACCGGTTTGTACCGCCAGCTCTATACAAATGCTAGAGGCATCAGACTTGGCATGATGATAGACATTGATGAGATCTCTTTTGAATGACCTTGACCAAAGGTCAAGGCTGTACAAACTGTTTCGGGGAAAATCGTAATATTGCCAGGAACTCAGAGCGCCAGACACATCACTTAGCACGATACTGGATAGTGATAAGAGCTCTACAAACATACTTTTGTGAATGACCTTGACCTGTGTCACAAGGGAGCCATGGAGGCTTCTGCCTCTCTAGTTTGTTGTAAATCAGGAAGCAGGTCCATTCCTGGTCTCCAGCAAGGTGCCTATGCCGTTATAGAAGGATTTTGTCTTTCTTCCTTTTTTATTTAATTTTGTTTTGGGGTTTCTTTTGTCCTAGTCTGGGTTAGGCCCGTAGCTGTGGGTTAAATTAACCTCGAGTTTTACATACGGGCCCACAGCATTACCCGTTTGACTTTTGTTTCACATCTGTGGAAGGCCAACAGATTTTCTGTCACTTTTTTTTGTTGTTGGGGGAGGGTGGTGGGGGGGGGGCATTGCTGCTATGTCTAGGATTACACCACCAAAGGAAGACGATGTGCAGCTTCTGGCAAGTGTCTGTGTTCATTTTTGAATGTACCTTTTGAATTGTTATCCTGGACTCTTTGACGACGAAGCACAATTTCTAACAAACGATTTCATATAGGAAATCGTGTGTTAGAAATTGTGCTTCGTCGTCAAAGAGTTAACTTTCATCTGTTCCATTTCTGATGGTAATCTGCCCTTGGCTGCTGCTTTTAATACAGATAGACACAGATTGCTTTTCATTTATCGTTTTCATTCTTTGGCAGCAGCCTAAATTGTCCTACCATCCGATTTCATTTGTATTGGGTTGACACCAAGCTGCCATCCAGAAATTTCTGCAGGATGATCAGAACCTTTTCTTTGGGCAGGTACAACTATACACGCGAAGATGAAGAGGTGTACAAGGAATTTCTGGAGATAGCCAACGAGCTCATCCCCAACATCGTCAAGGCATGTTCAAAAGAGGGTTCAAAAGAGGAACCCTCCTTTGATGGCGAGCCACCGCTACTTCAGACCCCTGCCGTTTATGCGGACCTACTGCGGTTTTACGACGGAATTTGTGAGTGGGAGGAGGGGAGCTCTACACCAGTGCTGCATGTCGGGTGGGCTCAACAGTTCACGTTCTCACTATCGAAGTTTGATCCGCGAGTACGGTCTCTGCTAGACATACACACAGAAAACGAGGAGGAGGATGAAGAAGATGGGGAGGGGAAGGACAGCAAAGAAAACGGACAAGATGGACCCGAAAAAGAGAAGGAGCCGAGCAGGCAGTCCTCTGTGACAGAGAAAGAGGGAGCCGCTCAGCGAACTAGACAAGGGAGGAGGAAATCTCAGGCTGATGCAAAGAAAAAAGAGGAGAGCGAGGAAAAGTCTTCAGAAAGCAGTACGACACAAGGGGGCGAGGGTAAAAAGAGCGAGGAAGATCAAATCAAATCTGCAATCGAAGAGCTTGTGTCAAAAGTTGGGCCCGAGGAAGGCAGCAGTGACTCGCCCAACCCTAACATCGCTGCTCTGGCACAAGCCTGCAGCTCCTCCATCCTTAACAAAGACTTTCTTCTGGGCGGCGGGGAGCCGTTCGCACACACATCCAGCGCCACAACCACAGCAACAGCAACGTCCATCACGTCCACTGTCACATCGGCCTCCAGTGGCTGCTTCTCGGCCACAGACTCTCACGTGAACTTTGATGAGTTTCTCAGCACTAAGTCAAACGGCACCCCTTTCATGGGTTTGAGTCTGGACTCCATGCTAAAGGCTGAGAGTCCTGCAGACATGATGCTGTGTGGGAAACGCTCGGATGCTGTTCACGCCGTGTCCTCAGAGTCAGACTGCATGCCGGATTTCTTTGCTTCTCAGGATCATGTGGCACTGGAACTGCGAAGTGAGAAAATGAAGGGTTTGAAAAAGATTCTTATGTCCACAAAACTGAACGCAAACGCCATCAAACTTCAGTTGACTGCACAGTCTCAAGTTCATTTGAAACATGTGAAGCGAGGCGCAGAGGCGGACTCGTCTGGGTCTTTGCGCAAACGATCTCGGAGGGACTGATCGATGCTGTTGTGTTGTTATGTACATATAATGTCTTTTTCCTGCCTCTTGTACACAAAATGTCAACCCACACTTTCTGGGTCTGCAAGTTAGACTTAGGGTTGACTACAGTGGAAATTACTGTGTATTTAAAATTGTGAATAATATTTATTGTCATTTGGGACCAGTTTTTCTTGTAAAGGGCAGGATCAGGTTGACTGTGTAAAAGTATTTCTTGCAGTAGTTTTATCTGCTCTTAATACCCCAGGATTAGATCTTCATTGTAGCATATATTGAGTATGTAGTACATATTGAGCAGAATTTCCTGCAAAGAAATCGATGACCACAAGGGAAAGAGATGGTGAGAACTGTTATTTATTGGTACATTTTCCTCCTCCAAAACCATCTGATCACAAGAACTCAGAAAATTTGGGCCTTTAGTCTTTCAGTTTTCAGACGTAAATTCTGGGGAGGGGAAATGTAATAATAATAATAATAATAATGAGTATTGTATAGGCGCTTTACCCAATTTCCTGAATCGGCTCAAAGCGCCGCGAACTGAACCCAACACGCACGCTCACGTGAATCACACGCATTCTCTCACACACTGGACATAAACACATTACAATCACGTGGTGCGAAGGGTCAGCTCAGCTATTTAAATTTCGGAATTTTAGAATTGCATTTATTTTTCAAATTTGGTGGGCTGAACATTTCCAAAGCAGAGGGGGAGGAAGCCGGAGTACCCGGAGAGAACCCCCGACGATCGGCCCGAATGAACGGTGCCACATACGAGAAGGAAAAATTCTTTGCCCCGAGTGGGACTCGAACCCCCCACCTCTCGCATTGGTGACAGGTCTCTTAACCACTAGACCACCGACCGCCCCAAAAATGGTAAAAATGTTGTTACGTGTACTTCCCTTTTCATCTGTTAGGATCATCTCTTGCATCCCCTTATCTCCCTTGTTCATCTGAAGCCATCGGATTGCATCAAGAAGTGCATGCCTTTTGAAATGCAGACATCTTTGGTCACTCACTCACTCATGCCCGTTATGCCGTCTGGCATGTAGGGCAGCAACAAAAGATCGCCACTCCTGCCGGTTCTGGGCCAGCTTCTGAATGCTTCCCCAGGTGTGATGGAGGGTCTTGAGCTCCCCTTCCACTGTTCGACGCCAGGTGTTCTTGGGTTGCCCTCGTTTTCGCTTTCCCTCTGGTGTCCAGTGTAGGGCTGTGTGGGTGATGTTATCTGGCTCTCTTCGGATGACATGTCCGATCCATCTCCATCGTCTTCGCATGATGATGGTTTTCCATGCTGTCCTGGTTGCATTGGACAAGTAGATATTGGTTGGAGATTGTCTCAGGCCAGAATATGCGCAGGATCCTTCTGAGGCTCTTGGTGTGGAAGGTGGATAGCTTGTTGAGATCACCCTCAGTCATCCTCCAACATTCTGAGCCGTACAGAAAGGTGGAAAGTACACAGCTCTGGTACAGTCTTAGTTTGGTCTTAGTGCTGTACTGGGATGACTTCTGGTACAGGGCTTAAAATCTTCCGCCTTTTGGCAGATTTCCACCTTTGCTTAACATTTTCCTCCCTCCAAAATGTGTTTCCTCCTTAAAAGCACTTAAAATCATGCAAAAACACACCCAGTTGCACAGATTTTCGTCTTATTCTAAACTCCCCCCCCCCAAAAAAAAGTGTTCCCTCCTCTGAAGCGCTTTATCATTATCACACCAAAATGCATCAGATTGCACAGATTTTTGCTTAATGTTTAAAATAAAATAAAAAATTCCAGGGGGAGCATGCCCCTGGACACCCTAGCACGATATGTCTGCATAGTGTAGTTGTGGCTTTACCACTTCGCCACTAAATGCTGCACACTTTTTTTTTTCTTTTTTTTTTTTTGCTGCCCTAACTCTTTGCCAGTTCCAGTGGTGTTTCTCCCAGGTCATGGGTGGAATCCACTGAGGGCTCAGAAGCTGGGGCATTTTTTAAAATTTATTATGCATGATGATGGAGATGAGGATGACGGAAGTCCGTGTGGTTTGGGACTGCGGGACAGGGCCACATTCCACGCTTCCTGTCATAAATATCCCGGCATGAACCTGGCCCAGGAACTATGGCACCTGCGGTGCCAGCCGTGTAATCGTCCACATCATAAGACCCGTGAAGTGGGTGAATCTCGGATGTGTGGCAACAGCCTCCCCATTGGGCCCATAGCACACCCGCTCTGGGCAGGAGCCGACCTAGGTAGGAAAAAAAATCCCGCTTGCCTCGGCTGGGACTCGAACCTGGGTCTCCCGGTACATGGTCTGAAGTGCTAACCACTGCACTATAGGGGCCGGTACTTTTCCTCCTTTTGGACGATTTTAAACCCTGTTGGTAGGAAGAAATGTTTCAGGTCTGTAAGACTCAGACATATGTGTGCTGTCATAATTTTGAACATTTGTGACCGTCCATGGGAAAACCCGGCCTAAGACACATGCCGCTGTTCTGAGCTAAAGGCTAACAAAGGTCAGCGGGTGCTATCTGGGGCAGAACTACCTGATTTGGGCAAAATCTCAATATAATATTGAGATTTTGCCCAAATCAGGTAGTTCTGCCCTTAATGTCTTAAAAGTTTTTTTGCACTTCAAAGAGCAAGGCTGTTTCTTTAAGATGGCTCCAAAAACAAAAGATTGAAAATTTTGCACTTACGCCAGGTTTTCTCATGGAAGGTCACATTTGTGTACCTTAATTCAAAATCTACAGAATGATACCAATTCAGCATATCGTTGTCAGTCGCCCGATGAAAGACAGGCACTGTATTTTAGGAGTGGAAGTAGTGGGGTCTGTATCGACGCTAACTGCATTGTTACTGAGAGAAAAACATACTCCCGGTACAAAAATTGGAAAAAAAAACAAAAACAACTTTATTGTCCATTAAATATTACATGTACTATTATGTATTACATGTACATATAATGGAAATTTGTCTCGACACTCACAGCAAATTACATGTCTAGTCTAGTGCAGTCACTGATCATACATACATGTGTTGCAGTATCGTCTGAAAGATTTACAATGCTACAGCAAGTGTGGTCCCTTCACAAGAAAAGTAAATCACTGAAGTTGTTTGGGTTTTCTTCTTCTTGTTTTTTTTTTTTTGTGTTTTGTTTATTTTTCATGCCCCAATGCAACCTGGATGGAATCCACGGAGGACTTAATTGTTAATTTTTATTATGCATGAGTATGATGCTATGGAGGTCCATGTGGTTTGGGACTGCGGAACAGGGTCGCGTTCCACATTTCTGTCATAAATATACTTGCGTTAACCAGGCCTGGGAAGTTTTGCACCTGCAGTACCAGCCATATAACCATCCACATCTTGAGATGTGTTATACCAAGGGAAGCACCCCCAAAGTCGCATCCATGGAGTGGGTCTAGGGAGAGTCTTGGCTAAATGGCAACAGCCTCCCCGTTGGGCCCATAGCACACCCGTTCTGGATAGAAGCCGACTTGCCTATACTGGAAAGAATCCCGCTCGCTTCAGCTGGGATTCGAACCAGGTCTCCCGATCCATGGCCCGAAGTGCTAGCCACTGCACTACAGGGGCCAGTAATCATTGCAGTTCTACAAGTTACAAAGGCTTGAGCAAAGTGATACATGTAATTAATAAAACCTTACATTTCTGTTTCCTTTTGTTTTATGCGGATTTTGGAGAGAGAAAAGACGAACAGGCTTTGCTAGTAAAACGGCGTACACTTCTTACAAAAGTTTTACACAGGAGATTAGTATTTGCTCTGAGTATGAAAAATTTTATTGTTGTCACTGATGGGTTTTATGTACATAGTGAAGTTTACAGTTTAATTTATTTGAGGATCAGTTGTGTTCATTTTGAGGCCTATTTTTTTGTCTTTATTTTTGATGTGATAGTCTTTCAAATGTCAGTATCCTGCTTTTTAGTTCAGTATTCCATTTAGCGTAAGTGTGACCATGTGCTTGTATTTATGAGTGTATTTATGGCATGATTGCAGATTCCTCTTTGCATAAATTGTGAAAAACGTTGAACATAAACATGGTAAAATGGTTAGGAAGTCATATTAATGCTTTGCTCGGTAGTACGTGTATTGAATTGTTCGAAATTGGCAGATCTGAACATGGTTCTTAACAATCTTGGGATGTCCTTTGATGATAAATTCACAAAAAAACCCTCTATTTTGGAGTGCTTATTTTGTGTGTGATGAATACTTGTGTACACTGTTTGTACAGAATAGGATAGAATTTTTTGTATGTACATAGTGTAGATACCTGAATTTACTATCCACTTTACATGTCGGCAGCAAGGTGACAGGAACAGTTGTTCTTGTTCATTTGTACAGGCTTGTGATGGTTTATGTGCATCTTGATCTTGAAGCAGTTCAATTTGTTCATCATCCTGTTTGAGATTGAGTGGCTTGGATTTTGAATGTTTTTCATGTGTCCCATGTGATATATATATACACTTCACAGCATGTGTTCGCTAGTTGTTCATGTTTGTGCTTTGTTAATGCCATCTTCCTCTTGTCCATTGATTGAGGAGGGGTAATCAGTCGCATCCAGGATCCCTTTTGATTTCTGATCTCCATTTAGTGTCTAGAATCTACCTGATAGTGTCTTTGTCTCATCTCATCTCGTCTTGTCTTATGTCTCGTCGTGTATTTCTTTCTAGAATTTGTCATTGCTAAATTGTACACATTATTTGTGGTTTTAGCACAGTTTCACATGCCGGATTACACAGGAGATATATGTATAGGTTCCGACACTTTCACAAGACATGTGTTTGTATGGTAGTGTAAATTTACCGCACTGTGAAATGAACATTCTGTATGATTATATCCATGCATGGGAAAACCGAGATTGATCATCAGATTTCACAGCACAGGTGGTCATCCACAGTCGGAGTCGAGTGAAGCTTTCTGTTCTGATGCCACGCGTATACCTAGTACCTGTTCATGTATGTGTTGACTGTGTCAGATGCCTTAGAAGAATATTCTGATGAGAAGTATCACATTGCACAGACTTAGCTGTAGGAGGATAATCCTGCTTTGGAACGTGGAAAACCATATCACTGTCATTTGTACCTGCCATCTCCGCAAAACAATAATAACAATAATCATTAATGAGTATTGTATAGGTTCTTTACCCAATTTCATGAATCAGCTCAAAGCGGCGAAGTGAACCCAACGCTCACGTGAATCACGCGCATTCTCTCACACTGGACATAAACACATTACAATCATGTGGTGCGAAGGGTCAGCTCAGCTATTTAAATTTTGGAATTTAGAATTGCATTTATTTTTCTAATTTGATGGGCTGAACATTTCCAAAACAAGAAAGACAAAAACATTTTCTGCAAAAACTTTAGCTTTTTTTGTCTTTTTTTATGAGAATAAAATTTCAGAAGGGTTTCACATGCATAAATGCTTTTGTTTAACAATTTGTAACCCACTTACAGGGATGCCAGTTCTATGCACATTCTTTTTTCCTTTCGGGTTTTTTTTTTCAACCAGCAAAGTAAATTGTACTATATGTAGGCCTGTCATGTGAATGTTTTAGAGAGCAATATTACTGTTCATTGGTGTTCTTGATGCATAGTTACTAGCAGCCGAGGTGGCTCAACTGTGTCTGAAGAATGACAAGTGTTTCCCACACAGGGTTGCACAGTACACCTTCTTTTGGGCGACCACTCCATTGGCCAGATAAGAGTGGTCTTAAAAGAGAGGTGGCCACCCAAAAGAAGCTTCAGACAGTGAAGAAGTGCAGCCCAGGAACATTGTAACATTGGTCTGCACAGGCAGGTGGTCTCTCAAAGGGATGTTCACCCAAAAGAGGTTCCACTGAACTTTAAAGATCTAAACTCCCAACAAAAAGCTTTCCAAAGTGTGAAAAAATTGTACAGTCGACCGTGCAAGCACAGTCAACTCTGTCACAGTTGCAGAGTTTTCAGCGTCCCTGAAACCCCAATAAAAGCCAAGGGCAGCGTAATTTCACAGCTCAGTTTGCGTTTTGACACTGAGCGAGAAAGATCGTGCAGCACTCAACATCCGCTAGACACTGTAGCGATGTGCCTCGCTCACTGACCAAAAGCCAAATGATGCCATGGCAAACTCTTGCTCTGGTTTTGTAACGGCCCCCGAAGCGCTGAAAACTCTGCAACTGTGACGGAGTTGGCTGTGTTTGTACTGTTGACTGTAAAATCTTTCCACACTTCGGAAAGCTTTTTATTGGGAGCTTAGGTCTTTAAGTGTTCCGGCATTATCACATTCAAGTATATTTAGTGTTACGTACAAAGTGCACACGCAGTTTCTAGTCACTTTGTATTCTCTTCTTGGGTGTATTTGTTGGGTGTTGGGGAGTTGATGCCTAGACACATGAACGGCATACTTACGAAGTTTGTGGTACTTTTCGTAAGAATTTATCCATTCGTGTGATTCTTTCATTTACTGACTTTTATTTCCAAAGATGTTTTTGTGTCCTGCACTCGCTGTAGGTTTTAGTGCATGCTGGCGAATTTTCTGTCCTCAGGAATGTGCTGGCCATGTGCTCAGTCATTTCACTTGAATGTGCTTGTATGTTGATGTTGAGAATACCTATAACAGTTGATGTTTTGCAGGTCAGTCTTGCAAGCTGTATTTTATTGGTCCTGGCTTTAGAGGTACGCTGTACCATTTACTGTCAACATTATGTTAGGCCTGGATTATCATCATTATACAAATATCAGCTTTACAGGATGGTCTCAAGGTTCAGGCAGATTCCGTGTGAACAGCAAACACCGGTGGGAAGTGTACTCCACTTGGAGCATACGCAGTTTGTGCTGTGTATTTTGTTGTGTGCTTTTCATGTACGTGTACTGTAAATGTTACTAGTTATTTTGGAGGGGGGGGGGGGGGGGGAACTGGGCTGGGGAGGTTTAAACCACACTTTTGTACTTTTAAAAATGGCTTGTCTGATGTATGCACAAAACCACGCGATTGTTCAGAGAATGGTTTGTCCACTGTATGCATCTGTGATGTGAAATATTTCATTGCGGTGCAGTCAGTCTGAACACTTCCTTACCTACGTGCGTTAACAAAGAGAGACAAAAGCAAACACATTCACGCATGCATGCGCACACGCACACACACTCTTTCTCACTCTTCCTAATACAGTGTAGTTAAATAGATTACGTGGTAAGCACGACCTGCCTGTATCCTAAGTGAGTCATGGTATGCTGCAGAACATTGATATTTGGCATTGTGGTGTGCAGGGTGCTGCTCAGCTGCTAACAAATTTGCATATCAGGTTGACACAAGCAAGTTTACTGATAGTTGGTAGCACGTGAGTTTTAATCAGTATCCCAGTGTCAGACTGTCTTTGTGTGGGAACTTCCTGGTTGCATTATCAGTAGCTTACAATGTACCTATTCTGTTTCGATAAGGGTTGGCCTTGGGTATGTATCGTCCATAATGACTACAGTTTTGATTTCCCACTAGAGCGTGATACTAGTGTCAGTGATAGTGCAAATCACTGTGCTAATCTCTTTAAAAGTTTTCCTTTCTCCCATCTCTCACACACACACACACACACACACACACACACACATATTTCATGAAATATAAAAATACACGTACTAAGTGCACAGTTTTGTTTTGTGCGGGTTCTACTCCGATGGGCCAGCGGCACTATGTTAATGAATCTAATGATCAGTTTACACATCTAGACCCCCCTGTTTGCAGTTGATGATTCACAGTGCATAAAGCATGCCAATAATCTGCTTACACAATGGAGATTGAAAGCATGAGACTACACCCATATATTGATCCAAGATTTCTTTTGTTTTATGATGTGACAAATCCTTGATTCTTTTGTGTCACTGATTGCAGGTACAGTTCAAAGCGCTTGAGTTTGTTTCTGTAGAGTCTTGTAAAGAATGCTTGTGTTCTTGTGCTAGACTATTACATGTGGTAGCTTGTCTGCAACTAAAACCACACACAGGTTTTCCACACATAAGTTTTTTTTTTCTTTTCTTTTTTTTTCTGCCCCAACTCTTTTGCCAGCACCAGTGGGGTCCCCCCCCCCCCCCCCCCCAGGTCATGGGTGAAATCCACGGAGGGCTCGAAAGCTGGGGCAGTTTTTATTATGCATGATGACGGAGATGAGGATGATGGTAAGATGATGCTATGGAGGTCCGTTCCACACATAAGTTTTACTTGTACCATAAGGCATAGCCCATAAAAATAATGCAACAAGTTGCGCGTGTGGTGGGGTTTGTTAAATGCATATGTAAAGAAATTTTGCGTGGTAAACTTTGTCATATTTGCGCATGTGCGAATAGCAAAATCACTTTGGACTGATCGAACAGTCAGCTGAAACAGGGTGGCGATGTGGAGTTTTACCCCTTCTGTTGGTCAACGTCTCCATTGTCATCTCTTGCTGTTATTTTCTGGTTTCTTTTTTCCTTTTTATTTATTTATTTTCATTACTTGTTGTTATTGTTGTTTTTTTGTTGTTGGTTTTTGTTGTTTTTTTGTTTGTTTGTTTTTTTGTTTTTTTTTTGGGGGGGGGGGGGGTGATACAGTGCCATGCATTGCCAGAAACTGTGCTGTAACTTGATTTGAAATCTCATATTATAGTTGCATTCATAGTGAGATCCTCTGGCCAGTTACAGTGAACAGCAGTTTCAGGATCATTCCAGTGATTGGGGGGGAGGGGGGGGGGAGGAGGTGATAGAGCACATGCATGTACACCCTGTTGTTATTTTTGTCTGCCCGGTGTTTGACATAGTAATATTTTGCTAGCAAGTGAATAGAATTTCACAACAATCCGTTGTACATAAACGTATGCCCTTACCACATGTTCCATTGACCTGTCTCATTTCAGATTAAACATCAGCCTCCATCGGTTTACATCCTATCGTGAGGAGGGGGGGAGGGGGATCAAGATACAGGGACCCTCTCCCCCCCGCACCCCACCATAATATGTTTGTTTGATCTTAAGACACTGTTCTTTGTAGTGCATTTGACTGAGCAAAATTTTATTTATGGACTCTTCTCTGTGTTTTTGCCTGGGCACAGTTGTATTTAAGGACATTTTGTGTTACTGTTTCCTGGTCAGATTTGTGTTTATGGACACGTTTGTGGTAGCGTTTGCCTGGGCAAACTTGTATGGTGCCAAGGAGGAGAAGTGTTGATGGAAACACTTATTGATAGTGAGTTGGTCCGTTTGTAAGATGGGCATCCTGGAATAAGTACATCAACATGATGCTTGTAGGATTGTTCAGTTGTTTTCGTTTTGTTGTTTTTTGGTGGTCCCCCCCCCCCCCCCCCCCCCCCCGGTTTTCATTTACAGTTCACGTGACACATACATTGCTGATGCCCTCAGTCTGTTGGGGCTCCGCAGCGGGTCATAACAGGATATAATTATATCAAAACCCTGTTAACTTTGTGACATCAATCCAGTAGAGCCTGAATGGGAAAAAAAAACCCCAAAATCTTTCTCCATGAGAATTGGTCTTTAATGTTGCGTCACTTGGGTTGGGGATGTGGCTCTCCTGTGGCACAGGTTGCTTAGTTTTGTCTCTTGAAAGTGAAATACATGACCATGCATAGATTTGGTAATATGGTAAACCGGACAGTTGTGTACCGGTACTTGTCTGTTAGAAATGCGGAGTTCACAAGCACTACCATTGCGACACCTTTTCTTTCTCTCTCATTTCGCCGTGCACAGCCATAGTCAGCTATGCTATGCTACAAAACAAAGAAATATCAGCATGTCACGACGGCTTTTTTTCCCTTTTGGATAGTGTCGAGGTTCGGGGGTGTATACTGGGATTGCCTCATCCATTTCCCTGCGTCTGCTCTGTCCGCCTCCATTTTGTATTGATTGTCTACTTGTGTGATGCAAGAACCGTGGGCGCTGTCCTAAAGGGATCCCCTCCTTTCAGCTAACCGCTGTTGGGGGGGGGGGGGGGGTGGGTCTTGATTTTTTGTGCTTTTTTTTTTTTTTTGGTCTGCCCATAGGAAATACCTTCTTTTTTTTTACCCAGGGGCTTTGTTAGAAACGTGTCCTCCTTTCCCCCATGCTTGCTTTGTTCATGGTTGCACTGGTACTCTTGAACATTGTTTCATGACAGCCCACAATTTCTATAGCACCTAGAGTAAATATGCAATCAGGTCAGTTTACCTCAGTATCAGTTAGAGTAATTAATTAAGGACTGAATAATTACGCTGCCTAGATTTGTGTCCAGATCATTCACCTTTTTTATGTACTACAGATCACAACACATTTTATTCACCAGCAATGACTTCAGTGCCCTGTGGTGCTGAGGGTTTTTTTTTTGTTGTTGTTGTTCTTCTTCTTCTTCTGATGAAGTCATGTCACTGTCATTTGTGTATGTGTATCTCTATTTGATGTGTTGAGTTTGGTTCATTAGACATCCCTGTACATTTTCCTGGAAATAAATTTTGTTTCATGTGATATGGTTTGTGTGCAAGTCTTTATTAATCAGGCTGGAGAATTGCTGAGGGAAAAAAAAGAAAAGACTTAAACATAAGCCAGGGTGCAGAGGTAGCGCCCTGCTGGGGGACCACGCTCTACTGCAGAAAACATAGTTTAGCATATTTGAATACATCTAGTAGCCTCTCCTGGAACCCCAAAGTAATATACTGCCTTGGTACTGACAGGCAAGTCTTCAAGAATGATGATAGACTGTCCCTCATGGCATTACGTGTATCATGATGCATTTATGTTCTGATTTTTTGGCTGAAAGTACAGGAAATTTGACTAAAAATTCTCCAGCCTGATTTATAGTCGGGCATTGTTCAGACATCAGACCACTCAAATACAAAGCCGTCTCCATTCTAATCCCTTTTAACTGTGAATGGATTGCTGAAGCAGCGAAAGGTGTTTCAAAATGTCTCGAGCGACTTTGTTGCTGCTGTCTTTTATTCTTCTCATCTTCACACACACACACACACAGCCTCTCAATGTGTACCACAAGAACACCGCTCAGTGTAAGTGTATATATTTTATTGTTTATATAGGAAATGATCAAAGTATAAATCAGTATGGAAGAGAGATGAGACCTTGTTTTGAATACAAAGACCAGACAAGAGACAGAGGGAACGCATCATAGATCTGTACAGATTAAGTAAATTATGGTCAGGTGTGAGCACATTCAACCATAAATAATGTTTGATTTCCATCAGGTTATTCAACCATTAAGTTATAACCCTTTTGTCGCGTACAAGTCATTCCAACCAGCAAGCATTTTAATGGCAATAAACTCTCCGCCACAACATAAAAGGGCAAATAAACGCAAATTTAAAACCACTGTCCGCATGCACATGAACCAGTAACCAGAATGCATGAGCAATGTGAACATCCTTGAACGATATTGCAACCTTCAGTTACCTGGGATGTCAGGTATGCTGGTGAATGATGCAGGTGGGCATGGAGGTAAGGCAAGCATTGGATGTCAATTATCCATCGTGGGCAAGTAAAATGAAGGATGCAGGACTGAACTCTGCATCTGTAAGCCGTTTGATGAAGATGGAAACTTGGCCACCATATTGAAAATGAGTCATACACCAAATGCTCCAAAAATGGACTCATTCCAAAAAGTTCAGGCCCACTGTTAACTTTGACACCTACTTTAAAAATAAATGGCCAGGAATTCAAAATGCCTGGAAACAGACCAAACACTTCATTTTGATACAGAGTAGTTCAGTCATAATGGTTCATCCACAAGCTAATCATCTTCCACTAGCTTTTCCGATCATGAGCGTTACAAAATGTCCAGTGTGAACTAAAAAGACAACTAGAGAGGCAGAAGCCTCCATGGCTCCCTTGTGTCAAGGTCATTCACAAAAGTATGTTTGTAGAGCTCTTATCACTATCCAGTATCATGCTAAGTGATGTGTCTGGCGCTCTGAGTTCCTGGCAATATTACAATTTTCCCCGAAACAGTTTGTACAGCCTTGACCTTTGGTCAAAGTCATTCAAAAGAGATCTCATCAACGTCTATCATCATGCCAAGTTTGATGCCTCTAGCATTTGTAGTTCCTCCGAAAACAGTAATGTTAAAATTCACAACAGACAGCTTTAATGACCTTGACCTTCAGTCAAGGCCATTCAGAAAGGTAGGTCTCATTGCTGTCTATCATCATGCCTCGTTTGGTGCCTCTACTGTTTGTTGTTTTGGAGAAAATGCCAAGGTTAAAGTTTCCAAAAAAACGCTTGCATGACCTTGACCTTGACTAAAAGTCACTGAACACAGGTATGTCTGTAAAGGTGCTGTCAATGTCAATCATCGCACATAGTTTGATGCTTCTGATTCTTCTAGATACTGAGAAAATGCAAATGTAAAATTTCCGAACAGACTGTTTCAATGACCTTGACCTTCAGTCAAGGTCATTTAAGATGGTATGTGTGCATAGGTCTTATCACTGTCTATCAGCATGCCAGGTTTGGCACCTCTGCTGTTCATTGTTTCTGAGAAAATGCCAATGTTAAGGTTTCACAAAACTATCTTGTACGGCCTTGACCTTGACAGAAGGTCACTGACTACATGTATATCTGTAAAGTTCTTATCAATGTCTATCATCATGCACAGTTTAAAACCTCTGGCATTTGTAGATTACGAGAAAATGCCAATGTAAAATTTTCAAACACAGAGCTTTAGTGACCTTGACCTTGGGTCAAGGTCATTCAAAATGATATGTTTTGAAAGGTCTTGTGCTAGTCTATCAGCATGCCAAGTTTGGTGCCTCTACTGTTTGTAGATTCTGAGAAAATGACAACGTTAAAGTTTTCTGGACACACACACACACACACACACACACACACACACACACACACACACAGACAGACAGACAGACAGACGACGGAGGGTTAATACATAGACTCCCATTGTTACACAAGGGAGCCAAAAATCAGGACTTCACTTTAGCAATGATGAAAGTGGGTAGCCCAAAAAGCTGTACAGATTAAACCAACAATGTCCTTTTGTTTAAATCTTCATGTGCAGTGGTTGTAACGTTGTGTGTTGACCCAAGCAGGCCTTCACTTTTTGGAATGTGTACAAATACCGACTGGGTGGGGGGGCATCCGATCTGTTTCACAATTAGGATTAGGACCCCCTCGCCCCCCCCCCCCCCCTCTCATTTTTCGCAAGAGTTCTATTATTGCTGAAGGAGACAAACAAATGGTGTGCTTCTGTGCTTCACACTTTACTTGTGAGAAGAAAACAAGCCCTGTTGCAGACGGGGCGGGTGTACGGAAAAATCTGTACCCTAAACGCAAGTCCCTAGGCCAACGACTGAAGGGGAGAAGGCACAGAACACAGTACAGTACTCCCGCGGCCAACACATCGCGCCGCGCAGCACAGCACACAGCCAAGCTGACTGTGTTCCCCGCGGGCGCAGCGTTTGTTCGTGTCGCACACCGACCAGGAATAGAAGGCGCGCCCGTGGGCTTGCTGCGGCCGGCTAGCCAGAGCTGCACCCACCAAGCAAAACAAAATTGTGGAAGGAAGAGAGGATTCGGAAAAGCCGCAACTCTCCGCCCAAACTTTTGCCTACATAGAAACGAGAGCGATGGAAAACAAAAAAGATAACTCCCTCTTACGGACATGATGTCGCCGGGAATTAATTCCTCCCTCAAACATTTTTCTTGTCCACTTTTGCACACGTTCTCAGTCTCCTTTTTACTGACTCGAATTTGATTGAGTGCGCGGTGCTAGTTTTCCCAACTTTTTTTCTTGGCACACTGAGCCACAATTAAGAGGCCGATCATTCTCCGCCGCTCTTCAGTTTAGTAGAGACAGAATGGCAGGGTTTCGGAACACTTTTGTAAGCGGGTGAGCCGACCAAACGCACGTCTGGGCCCTCGACTTGTATAACCGACGGGGCGCGCCCGGGGCGGGGTGACCACCAACGTGACATGGCCAGTGACATGACTGTGTAAAAGTCGACCAAAGATGTATCTAGCTGCACACCTATTCCATCAGGAGGAGGGCCATCTGCACAATATTCCGGAAAGTGACAGACACACACAGACTTGACAGGCACAGGTCATTGTTGGCGACAGGGCACAAAAACCGTGTAAGAAATGTCTACGAGACAAAGAGGTTTTTTTTTGTGTTTTTGACCGTTTTGTTTTATTTCATTGTTTTTAAACGTAAAATGTCAAACTTAAAAACAAAGGCACGGATCGATGTACAAGCTCTTTGTAATACTGCATACACTAGAACGACGAGCAGACGACACATCCCGTGACCCAGATTACGTATCTCGTTGCCATGGCGACTACATCACACGCCCACTGCGTGACTGTGGGTTCGAGAAGGCTAGCCCGATTCACAGTCGTGTTGCGCTCTCACTCGCAGGGATCGGCCCCGATCGGCAGTACGAGCACTTGCCGAGGGTTGGAAAACACCGAGAACGCGCGCGGGTCGCAGCAAGTCGGAGAGATCACGTGACTTCGCTGGGTGCGGTAGCTGGGGCTGCGACTTGTTTTTCTCTTCCTTTGTTTACGTCCTAGAAATGGTGGTTGGTTGTCTGGAATGCTTTTGATACACATAAAATGAATCATTTTTAACGTTGCAAATAAACGAGTGCAGAAATCTGCATCCCTAAATAATCTGAGCCTGGCAAAAATATTCCACAAAAATACACAGCCCTCCCTACTGAACTCGGGCAATGCAGAAACAACTGACAATAGATTATTGTTGAGTTTGCATCCATGCTACAAGTTGCTGGTAAAAAAACAACACCACATGCACACAAATAACCCCTTGTGTTTTCGAGTTGAATACTACCACCCTGGCAGCAAGACAGGAAACAATCTAAAGATGATTGCCATTACCCAAAACAGAATTTTTCTTTGTTAAACATTCCAGCTAAACTACAAAGAAGACCTTCCATCTCTTGAGCAATCACAGATAAATCAGGCCATGCAAAACACACAAATTATGCAGACTATCAACATAGATTTGCAATGGCAAAGCTATCTGAAATTTATCCTTCCATTTCAAATTACTGGTAACCTTAGAATGCATTAAAAAAAAAAAAAATGAAATGTTTTGATCAGCAAGCAAACAAAAATGCAAATGAGACAGAGGATGCCAAAGTGTGTACAACACAAGGGTAAGTCTGCATGGTTTTAAACGCACCTCTTCGAATGGAAAGGACAAGTGACTTGATGAATGAAACAACTCACATTTGTTTGATTCATATTCTCCACGTCTTTGCAAAAATTCATTTGCTATAAATTACATGGCATCCGTAAGAAAATCATTCATCACCAAATCAATTCATTAACTGAATCATAATCAAATTATGAAGAAAAAAATTGTTTAATGACAAAGTGTAATTCTCCCTGGAAAGACCAGTCCAAGTTCATAACTGCAACTGTATGGCAAGCCGAAGTAAAGGCATTTTGTTACAATTACTAGATTTTGTACTGTCTTCAATCAGCAGCACCAGCTTTTAACAAACGAGACTAAGCTTTATCCAGCAACCATGTTTAACAAAACGAACATTCAGCTTCCGTGCTGAAGCCAAGTAAAACCACAGGATCACAATCAAGGCCAATTGCCATTTAAAAAAAAATTCATTTCAGATTGCCCCAAATAGTTAGGATCTGTAGGTAGTAACTCTAAATTTCATACTCACAACTGTTGTGACTGAGTGTGACAGTTTTAAGTCTTTAACAGCAGATCTGCCATACTAACTGCCTCCCTTGTTTGTCATCAGGTTCTGTCTGTCATGATCTCTAACTTCCAGTGGATGACTAGACTACTGTCATGACTGATGGAAGGTTTACCGTCTGTGTGTGCAGCAAATAAATGCTCCCAGACTTAAGTAACAAACAGAAAAGTGGGGTCAAACGGGAAACCTGAAACAAGCTTTTTTTAAAAATAAAGATTGGCCTTACACTAGTAATATATTTGGACTGCTCTTTCTTGCAGGAAACAATGACAAAATACCAGGCTTTATAATTATGTACATGTACAATAAACAGTAAATTCAGGTGTCCATCACAGCCACATTCTCTTCTCACTCCAAACATTCAAAGTTTCAACATCGCTTAAGTTAAAACAATATTGTACACAGTCAATTATATTATTGCATTTAGAGAACGCAGCTGTATTCTACCTAGAATAAAGCACAGTGCAGCTGCTTCAACTTTTGAGTGAAAAATGGACAACTCATTGTACGGTACTCCTGATGGAGAAGTGCTGAACCAAGCGAGAAGATTTAAAACAGCACGAAATTCAGCAAATCTTCCAAAGTTTACGATAAGACACTCTGAGATTTATTTCTCTGTAGCGGTATTTTTTTCCTCAGCTGTTGGAAATTCCCTTACAAAACAGCAAAAGATAGCAGTGGGAACACTGGTCCTGGTAAGCAACTCTAGTTCAGCAATCAGTTTTACGGACAACAAACTGACCCCGAAACAGCCCGTCCCATCCTCCAAAAATCTAGGACAAACCTTATATTTCAACTGAATTATGACAAGTTTCAAAAAAAGTGTGATGGAAAAATTGCAGTCCAGACCCAACAGCTTTTGAGTTACTATTGATAAATAAATATCAATAATTATAAGTTCCATGACCTGTTAATAACCTGAGAAGAAATTATCATAGAACACTATTAAAAGAGAGCGGGTACATTATCAATGAGTGCGGAAGAGGAAATTACATGAACTGGTGTGATAATTTAGCAACTTTGATAAGTGGCACTGAAACCAGTGATGGAAATCTGAAATGGTAATGAAATGTAGACCCTCGTCACTCATCAGTGTCACTTGTGCTCCTGGACAAGGAAAACAGGTAACCACCTTGTGTAAGTATACGCCTTAAATGATTTTGCTGCCATTTCTGTACAAGTAACAGTCAACACAAGCAAAACAATGCTTTAGAGTTAAAATAAACCATCTCGCAATTCATTCATACCAGGCACTGCCAACATTACTATGACCTTGTGTTAAACATCAGCTGCCAACTCGCTTCCACTTCCAGTCCCTTAATCTCTCTCCTGTTCACATTCACTCATAATTTAACACGACAACACAGAGTAATCTGTTTGTATAAAAGCTAGCTGAATCGTCAGTGAAGCCCAATCTCAACCTCTGGTGCCAACTTGCAGCTTTCCTGAGAATCAAGCCATTATTACTAGACACGCCTGCTGGCACATTATGTGTGAAGGTGTGCATCGTACACTTGATCAAGTCAAGATCAAAACACTCCTGTGGACCCATTTTAAATAATATAGTCTTTTTTTTCTGCTTTTGTACACCAGCAGATTCTGATGCACATGACTGCCACTGCTTCAGCTGCAGGGTTGAGTTTTTGGTCACAACTGCGAGTGCAAATGTCTAGTATTGTCACTAGAGCAATAAATAGAAGCTGGTTTGTGTTCCCAGACTTGCAGTGTCACCATCACATACAAATAAATTAAGCTGGGCACGTAAAATAAACAGTGATAGTACACATCACATCACAGTTCAGTCAACTTCTTTGTATCTATAGATCTGTTAAAGATCCGGTGTAAGACAAAGGGAGCACCCCCCCCCCCCTTCCCCTGAAGAAACAGAGACTTCAGAGATCACATCAGTTTTAACATCTCCTTTACATGTGTCCCATTCAGTCAAATAAGTTACTTTCGAAGTACCAGACTGCAACACACACGCATAACAGCACAGACTCGGTGATAAATTATTTCCAGGTCAACACTTCTGCATCTACAGTTCTGCAGCTCTCAATCACAGTTGTCACACCAGTGTTACAGTCCGACTAAGATTTGCATAATGTTCTCCAGATCATCTAGGCTAGAGTCTGTGCGACAGTAAGTTGAACACTGGGAATTCAGAACCGGGGAGATGGGTGCAGGTGGGGAGGGCGTGTCAAGACCACTGGCAAAACTGGGATGGGGGAAGGAATGGAGAATGTCCTCAATGGTGAGGGAAGGCAGTAATTTGGTCGGGGACAAGGGCACGGGAGTGGAACTGGAAGATGAGGCAGAGGGTGCAATGGAAGATGTTGTTGCCACCGGTAAAGAAGTCAGCGTGGAGGACCAAGCCATCAGATCAAAATCAAGCGAGACGTCTATGTCGCCAAACGGATCACCCATAGGTGTGCTGCAGCTTGCGTAAGGCACCTGGGCCACAGAGTTATTGTTTGAATCTCCTGTCTGATGTGACTTGGGCATTTCAGCCGAAGCGTTAGATAATGACTCTAGTCCTACTAGTGGTGATGATGCTTGGGCGAGCGAAGACTCAAAAATAGGCTTGCATGGCATAAGATCTACAACAGCTGAAGAGTCTCTCCCAAAGTAAGCACCACTTTCACTACTTTCTACGCCTGATCCATCAAGCTGCATGGGGACAGAGATGGGCAGGGGAGAGATGAAAGTACTCATGTCAGGCAACGGATCAAGGGTCAGTTCAGTTGTGGACATCTCCGGGATGTTGTTCATAGCTGCCTCTGTGGTTGTGTGAATAATGACTCCCTCACTCTGAAGTTCCGTCTCGATGTGTTTGAGGGTGTTAAGTATGAGCACAGATCGGCGTAAGCATGGTTCAATGCGACGACTTGGACTAGTGCGGAGCTTGACCATGGAGATGTCCAGAATGGACTGCCGCTGCAGACCATGTGACGCCTCATCATCTACCACCTCCCTCTTCCGCTTCAAGCCTGATGATAACAGAGGAGGCATTGTGGCTGAAAAATAACAGAGACTTTTGTTAGTCATTTCAAAAGAAACAAACAAACAAAAACCCGCCATAGTATATAGCATTCGCTGAACTCTGCACTATTTACAGCAGTTGAAAATGACTGCACTTTATCACAACACGCTGAGTATTCCATTACAAACTAACACAGTATGGCCAGAAACAGACATTGAGAGACCCTAATTTTCATGAAACTGTACCTTACAGTAAGGCAAAGTGCTTAAAATGTACAACAGTGGAGACAACACGACAGAAACATCCAAAAGTGTCACAAAGAAACTGTGAACAACATTTCAGTTCTATGTCATCAGAAATCTGGTCTGACACAACGCTAACATACCCCTGAGTCAAACTGGGTATAGTTGGACCTTACATGTCGTAAGGTAGTGCAACACTAGTCGCCACTGGTAGGGGGAAGAGGTACGCGGGCCATCAGAAATCGTGTAAAGCCACAAGGAAGTAGGTGTATACATGTGTAATTCCATGCTGCCAAAAACGAAACTACGCTAGCCCCCTGTTGAGTCAGATCGTAACCATCCTGCTTGGCAAAGCCCCCCGTGACTAAGCATAGCACCGGGAAGTTTCCGAAATGATCTGCACTAGCCAGCCAACGAATGAAAGCCAGAAAGGGACTGAACTCTACACAAAGGTGCAAATAGACGACACTCGAACTTTCCAACCAGGAGACAAAGAAGGATGCAGCCAACAACACGAAATTGTCAAAAGAAAGCAGATCAGGACCGTGGTGGTTCAAAAGCATAACAAAATTGCAGCCAGCAGTGTCTGGACTTCATGTTACACTAACTGTAGATCTAGATACACCGGGCTAAAAGTAGGTCAAGAAACAGCTGAAATTTTGTAACGCTCGGGCCAACCGAAACCAAATTAACAACGATTTCCATTCCTGCAAAGAACTTCCAGCATCAAATACTGGCATGTTTCATATGGTTTAATAGTGCAAAAAGCTTGAAAGTAAACGGCGTGAACATGAAACATCTCTCAAAAACTACGCTCTCAACAATGCAATGCCCCATTGGCTGAACATCCACGAGCAGTGCGAAGTTCTAACTTACCGGTCACACAAAGTGTTGCTCTCCCACGCCGAATAAACAGCGTCAGACGTACCCTTCCACTTACACTTTGTAAGTTTGTATGTGATCACCTTCTCAATAAAATCATCGTGAATCAGTTGAGTGTAAAAACACTGGAATGGCATCAGTTCGAGCTTCGTCGTCGTCGGTCCCGACATGCAGGGTTCAGGCACCTCGTTTCTCTTTGCGCTGACGTCAACATTCGGAGTGAATGTTATTCGGGTTTCTCTTTGTTAAAAAAACAAAAGTTAATAAAAACCCATGAAAGTACATGCATCTTTCATATGAATAAATGTTTGATGATAACATCAAGATATTTTAAATAGAAAAGAAACATTTTAAATGTAATGTGCACATTTTTTATCCAATGAGCTTACAGCATTTCATTCTGTCGTCTGCCGCCAAGCGCCGCGCGCAAAACAAGGCCGAAACACAGGCCGTGCCCAGCTACACGCGCGCAGCGGCGTTGGCCACGACACGGCAGTGTACAACTGAACGGCCTCCCGAGAACCCAACGCAGATACCGTGTAGGCATTTGCACATCAAACGTATATGTACAGTGCATATAAAATTATGTAGAAAATGAGCAGTTTCGCCACTATATGTCTTTAGGTTTATTTCCTTCCTGTCAGCCCTGCAAAACTGATACATATAGGCTACTCGGTTTGTTGCAATCATGTATAGTACATTGTACACTGTTGGCTGAAAACAGTCTTTAGTACTGTACAACTACTGATAGACAATTTCATGATGATCAGCTACAAATTGAGGGTTTTTTTGTTGTTGTTGTTGATCAGTCAGTGCTGGCGTTGTTAAAGTGTTTTTTGTTTTGTTTTGTAGATTTTGTTGTTTGGTTCTTGTAGTAAAGCCAGTGTCATTCAGTTGTACCTGCGGCCGGTCACCGTGACGGTCACGGTCAGTCGGCAGTCGGGGCCAGCCGGCACTGCCGCGCCGGACCCGGCGGGGCCTGCTCAGTTTCTCTAACTCCGAGGCCAGCCGGCTCCACTTGGATCAGAGATAATAATAATAATACACATAATACAGATACACATAAACGCGTTGCTGGTTAGATCAAGACTGAGAATTTTCTTTCGTGCGTATACTGTCAGTGACGGTCGCTTTTCAGTTTCAAGCACAGCCGGTCAAACCCACTGAGCCACCGTCCACTACTGCAGCCCCTCATGTGACCTTTGCCTGAATGAATTTTAAGGGTAGGGCCCGGCCGCCGTTGCCACTGGTGACGGCAAGGGATGGGCAAGGGAAGGGTGACAATGATGTGCGGAGGAACCGACTTGACAGAAGTTGACGACGGGCCTCATGGCGGCAGTAGGCCTACAGACGGCCGAGTCCAACGATGCCTTTAGCACATCCCGAGCAACTTACCCTCCACTCAGCTTGACCCATGCTCACTGTTTCAGCCAGGGCCAGTAGTGCATTTGAACTGACTGGATAATCCAAAACAGCAACAATTTGTAAGCATGCAGGTACAGGATCATGCCAGTTAATTGTCGCGCAGTTTCAGAACGGCGGCAACTCAGTGCGGATCAGTGAACTGATTTTCTTGTGCAGCTTGATTTTATTTTTGACTGACATACCAGCTGCGCCATGCAGTATGTCAGTGCCAGGCTGTACTGATCGGCACTGGATACGCCGGGGCGGACCCAGCAGCAAGAGAGCTGCCGGCTAGCAACAAGCGGCTGTCCCACATGGCCGCAGTCACTCAGTGATGCATCATGTACCTAAGACTGACGGCCAGTCGATTAGTCTAACGTTCCGGCTGTTGTTGACCGTGAATTCTGTATAACATTTTTTAAAAAAAATTGTTAAGTTCAGTACTGGGTCGATGAAACACGCGTACTGTAGCGGGAAGCCGGACCGCCGGGCCCCGCCCCGCCCCCGGCCTCCCCTCGTCCGACCCCCGGCTCGCTGGCTGCTTGAGTTAACTCCTGGAACGAGGGGCACTTCTAGCGGTAAGCTGCATTGACCCGGGGATTTCCAGCCTGAAACTGCCGTAGATTTGATTCAGTAGGGACACAGTTTCAGCCGATCGAGCCGCAAGCTGCACTGATTCAAGTTGACCCGGCTCAGTGGGGCGCTTCAGTCAAATCCAGCCAGCTCAAGCTGCTTAGACCCGGGGCACTGACTACACTTCACGCTGGGTTGGGTGGGTGGGTGGGTGTTTGGGGGTTTAACGTCCTTCAGTTTCCACCACATACGGGTGATATCAAAGACGGGGCAACGATGAAAAAGCCAGCACAAATGCAGACTTCAACATAAGTCAAGGACCACTTGCAAACTGAATTTGGCTAAAATTCTTGGAAGATGTCCGTGCAGCACATGGTGGTTTTTCAGCTTCAGCAATCTTTGCAGGATGCATTGTTAACCCTTTAACACTTTCACAGCCAAAAAAAAAAAAAAAAAAAATGAAAGATACTTGATCTCGATTTTTTGTGAATTCTTAAAAATTAGACCTGTCGGTCAAGGTGGTCCTTGACTTATGTTGAAGTCTGTAATCCCAGCCGGGATACGAACTCACGACCCGAGCAGTGTACTAGAGAAGTCCAACGCTCTACCATTCGGCCACCCCGGGCCCGGCTCCCCTTCACCGGCGCTGGGGACTGCCGGTACATCCGTGTGATACACCTGCTGCAGGCTTAGAATTTCGCTCTTGTGTTCGATTACGGTTTGGTTGGTTGGTTGGTTGTTAGGGTGCTCAGTGACATTCTTTTCCACCACATAAGGGTTATAAAAACGGGAGAACGAGGTCGCAAAAAAGTCAAGACGACTGTTTGATCAGTGCGGCCTACTCAGTCACCGAGTCAGTCGGCCGGGATTCGAACTCACTGATGACCCGATGACCCGTCATTTCAAGTTGTGACACTCAGGCTGTTGATATGTCAGTACCAGCTCGGCTATCTCAGCCACAGGTTCCTCCATCTCAGCTGGTCACGACACTCAGTCAGTGACTGTCGCCGGATCGCCAGTTTCTTTACTGATCCGGTGTAACAGGCCAGAATCTACCCCTGGCCCCGAATCTACCCGGGTAGAAACTGGACTAGGCCAGTTTAAACCCGGGTAGTTTCTGGCCTAGGCCAGTTTCTACCCCCCTGGCCCCGAATCTACCCCCCTGGTCTGAGCTAAATACGAATTCGTTGTACTGAGCTAAATTCACAATTTCACTACACCAGTTGCTGCAGTGACTACTACTGAGTCGAACTGGTTGTACTGAGGGAATGCGCTGGTTGCGCTACCCCGCAAGCTTTCCCCTCTGACAGAAAACTGACACTGCAATTTATCTGGAAAACAGATCAGATCACTTCAACGTCGTTCTCAGCGTTGCATAACATTGTTATAAAGTTTCGTTTTAAATCGCTGGTATGTCTGTTTTATAGACCACAATATTTATCGTATCGATACTCTGATATTCAGAATCCCACGTACTAAACTTTCTTCTGTTGACTGTCGAGCCTTCTCCTACGCTGGTCCAAAAGCCTGGAATTCTCTGCCTCTTTCGCTCCGCCAGTCAACCTCCCTCGAAACCTTCAAAACAAATCTAAAAACCTACCTGTTTTCATCTCAAAGCAACGTCTAACCTGCCTCCGTCTTTCTCCATCTCCTTATAAAGTACCATACATGCAGTTGCCCTGGCCCTGAACCTTGACTCTTATCTGTACTTTTACCTGTACTTTTAGCGCTTAGAACTGCCTTATTAGTAGATTACAGCGCTACATAAATCAATTATTATTAATTAACATGTGCTTTCATCTGCAACTCAAGTTACTCAATTTTTTATGCAGATTGCTCTGATGTTACACTGTTTGCATTAAAATTAATTTTAATTAACATCTCTATCTATCTCAGTCTTGTGTGTGTGTGTGTGTCTGTGTCTGTGTGCACGTGTATATTAAAACATAATTTTGACAAAGTAAATATTCATTTATATGCTCTTGTACTAGCATGAACAAAACTTACATGAACCGTGTTTAGAGACAATACTATTATTTCAAAGTGTAATCAAAGACATATATACTGTTCAAACAAAGAAACGCATTGTCAATCTGATGTTATTTCATTCGGGGCTAGGGGGAGAGAAACTGGCCTAGAACAGGAGGGGGTAGATTCTGGGCCAGGGGGGATAGGAACTGGCCCAGGCCAGTCAGTTTAAACCCGGTGTAGCTTCTGGCCTAGTCCAGTTTCTACCCGGGTAGATTTGGGCCTAGGCCAGTTCCTGCGGGGTAGATTCTGGACGGGGTAGATTCTGGCCTGGTACACCGGCTCGGCCGCGAACTCAAGTTGCATCAGTCTGGTCAGTCAAGCTGATCTGTTATTTGCACGGCCCACTGACTTTTCACGGCAGTCGGTCACGCGACAGTGACCGTCGCGGACTGAGTGACCTACATCTGACGTATTATATTGAATAAAAGTGACCTAAGTATAACCCGAAAGAGGCCAGTGACCTAGTCAGTGCCAGCACGGTTTTGTGTTCGTGCGGTCACGTAGGCCTAGCTAGCCGGGCCGCGGCTGACTGGTGTACGCCACGTGACCTAGAATCAGCTGTTGAACGCAGCCGCTCAGAAGTCGGTTGCGGCGGAGTTCGGCTGAAAAGAGGCTTACTTCAGCCGTAGCCGTCAATGTTTTCGGCCGGCTGGCATTACTGAGCAAAAAAAATGCTGATGCTTCTAATACAACATGAGCAAAAGTTGGACCAGTCTGGCTTACAACTTCAGTGACATCTCTCTCTCTCTCTCTCTCTCAGTCTTGACGTCAACTGCCTCTACCGTTGTAAAATAAAGTTTCATGGATTCTCTCTCTTTCTCTCCCTCTCTCTCTCTCTCATTCAGTCTCAGTAGCTGTCGCCCCCCTCCGATTCGGTCGTCAGTGCCGCCATCACTGACTGATCCACTGACTGAACCGGTGCGGCCGGCACCTATTGTAAACTGCTGATGCACTGTCGGCGACCGTCTAACTTGAACAACATAATTATAGCGATTGCACCATTACCAGCACACATCCGGCAATCCCAACCCTAAATCTAAACCTAACTGACGTGACCCTACCCGCCCTACCCTCTAACCCGGCCTCTAGTACTTGAACCGATACAGTGATAAGCAGGCGAACTCTACTCAGTAAATGAGCGTGGCTGCGATGGTCAGTATGGCTGAGCTGACCCAACACTGAGCCCAATCAGTACGGCGCAAGGATGCGAACTAAACTCGGTGAGTCTCACTACTGACACACGGTACACTGACGCCGTACACTGCCTGGCTCACTGAGCACTGAACGCTGAACACACACACACACACACACACACACACACACACACACACTCAGTCTCTCTCATACACACACACACACACACACACACTGACACACACACACACACACACACACACACACACACACACACACACACACACACACACACAGACAGTTCATTCATTCATACGACATCACTAAGTAGTGTCGCTTGATCAGTCTAGGCGAAACCGGCCGGAGAAGTCCGTGAAAACGCCAATCCCACTGCATTTCCTAAAGCCAGTACCTCTACTGAACACCAAGCCGGAAATCAGCGTTGGCATATCATGATGCCTATTCGACTGTCTTCCTATTTCATGTCAGTTCTAACTAGCCTATAGCGCTACATGTTTCAGAGCAGACCCCGGTATTAATAAAGGCATTGTGAACTGAAAGCTCTTGCAGTTGAGTTTACAACTGAAAAAGAAACATTTTGACCTTCCCCGGCGGTCTGCTACCTCTGCGTCATGCAGTGCCTGTCACTGAGTGACTGTGACACTTTCGTACAGCGTATTATCATGTCTGATGGACGCTGTCATAGAAGGATGACTTCTTTGTCCTTGTGACGTCATGCACGAGGAATATAATTGTACACCGAATGACCGATTCGGTGAAGGCCGGTGTCCATGGGCCGAGAAAGAGAGCCGGAGAGAGAGAGAGAGAGAGAGACTGATGAATCAAACTAACAAACAACAAGGAGGAATGGCCCCATCCCATAAAGTTGTTTCTCCTAATTTCTTGCTGTTTTGTTGTTATTGTTGCCGGTGCTTTTTTTTTCCCCCTCTCTTTTTTCTTTCAAATCCGTAAGTCCTACCGAAGACACTAGCCTGAATCCGCTACACCATAGCGGATCCAGAATCTTAGGCGAGAGAGAGAGAACACGTCAATTCCGCGAACTGAACATTTGACGTCAACCTCACGCAGGTCGTCATACAGAGAGAGAGAGAGAGAGAGAGAGAGATGACGCCAAGTCCGTGAACTAAATATTTTGCGTCAGATTCCCGCAGGTCGTCTGACAAGATGTTTGTTCATGTCTTGTGATTTCTCTGTTGGTGTTGTGACTTCCCCGACTGAATTAGTTTTTCAAGAAATCTGGAAGATGCAGAGTACTGGTGAAATGTCGGAGGAAATGACGATATTTACAGATTTTGTCTGTGAACTAAACTGACATTTGACGTCAGCCTCACGCAGCTCGTCTGATAGAGGAAGCTTGTTCATGTCTTGTGATTTCCCTGTTGCTTTTGGACTTCCCTGAATTAATTTTTACACAAAATCTGGAAGATCTAATAGAGGGCTGGTGAAACGTGAACTTGAATACCTTGAATTGTTAGCAGGCCGAGTTCAGGTACTAAGCGCTTAATGTTCCTTTGGTAAAAAGGGTACATTGGGGTATGTCTGTTCTGCATGTTTTTTTGGTTTTTTTTAAATAATAATAATAATAATACATTGTTATCGCATTAACATAGGCGCTTTATCCTAAATGCTTGGCTCAAAGCGGCGCGAGCTAATCCCAACACGCACGCTCACGTGAATCACTCGCATTCTCTCAGACACTGGTCATGGACATAACAGTCTCGTGTTCCGAGTTGCGAAGGGCCAGCTCGGCAATTAAAGTTTCGGGTTTTTAGACTTGAATTGCAGTTATTTTCGCTTGAATTTTGTGGGCTGAACATTTCCAAATACCCTTGCACACAGAGACATGTAATGCTAAAACGGCGCTTTAAAAAAAACCAAAACAACAACAACAACAACAAAACACCTATAACATTCGAGAGAAAACGGACAATGAAACGCGGTGCATCCATTTAGTTACTTTTTTGTTTTGTTTTTAGAAAGTAAGTTTTCAAACTCACTGGGTACGTTTGCTTCACTGAAACGTTTTGTTGTTGGTTTTCTTGTTGGTTTTGTTGTTGTTGTTGTTGTTGTTGTTCAGTGTTGTTTGTTACCCAGTAAAGTAAACTATAAAAAAATAAAGCAGAAACCGGCCGGGAGACATGTTTGAACAATAATAATAATAATAATAATGTATTACATTTGTAGAGCGCGGCGTTCTGCTTAGGAAAGCACTCAATGCGCTTTTTACTCACGCATACACACAACATTCACACGCACACATTTACACACATCAATACAGGCGGTGGAGTTTAAAGATTAATGGCTACTAGTAGTTTGAAAAGATGTGTTTTGAGTTCTGCTGGGGGGGCGGGGGGGGGGGGGGGCACTATAACTGAAAGAACGTTGGCCAAATTTTTTTGAGGCTGAACAAATCCAGCGAACTCTTTGGTCTGCCAGTTTGTACTGATAAAACATGGTCGCATCGCCAAAGCGTTTGTTCACTCACTGCAGGTAAGCCGACTTGCCGGCCACTAATACGATACATACAAGCGGCAAATGAAACACAAAGGAAAAAACCCCTAAACAAACCCATAGGTGTCTACTGACGTCTACGTTTCCATTTTCAGCACCCCAACGACTGTGATGACGTAGGTGTCAGACAGTTTAGTGTCGGTAACACCGATTTCATTTCAGTCAGTGTGGCCGGTCAAATGGCGCGGCTTCCACAGTTTACGGACGTAGCCACAGATATCGCGGTGACTGCACCACAGTGTTCACTAATGAGTGCCACGGCATGTCGGCAGGCATACATAATTGTAATTATGTAGTTCGGGTAACTCATGAGTGATCGGGGAAGTCACATTCTGGATTGCACCAAAGACCTTGTTTTCAAGATCTTTGATTGCACTGAGAGGGGCGCCATGACCAGCACAGATCACAGATACCAGTGCGCCGAGACTCAGCCCCGTCAGCAAGTCGGTGCAGAAAGGTTGCGCTGACAGTTTTGATCCCACGAATCAGTTCAATGGCGCTGTTTCTCGGGAACTGACTCCGACCGTTGACTAAGTTCAGTCACTGAGTTTTCACGGTGGCAGAGCCGGACTGACATGTTCTTATGTATGTCTGTCAGTGGTTCTCAATGCCGGATCGACTGAGTCTCTGATCATCGGTGACGCGACTGATTTCACTGACTGAGTCGGTCTCAGAACTTGAACACCGTCGCGATGACGTGATTTTTCAGCCGGACCGTCTACCAGTAACTGACTCGACCGGCTGTAACTTGACTCGATCGTTTCTTAAAGTCAGTCTCGGGCCATGTCTCACTGTCAGTCGCCGGTGTGTGTGTGTGTGTGTGTGTGTGTGTGTGTGCGCGCGCGCGCGTGATTAGCAACGGCAAGAATGAAAACTGCCTGGCTGCTAGGCCGTTGACAAATAAAGTTTCATTCATTCACTGAACTCTCTCTCTCTCTCTCCACTCTTCGCGGGAAGAAAACTCCTGCGATGTGAGAAAGTAAACGCAGTGCATCGTGACCAGTTTCAGTCAGTTCCACCGATGTCAGTCGATGTGTGTGTGTGTGTGTGTGTGTGTGTGTGTGTGTGTGTGTGTGTGTGTGTGTGAATATTCAAACCGTCACATACACTACTGATTTCGAATCGAGGTCAGTGCAGGCCAAATTCATCCTGTGTTTTACTGGAATCACTACATGAAATTTACAATATATAATATCCTGTGTTGGCCGGTTGACTGCCAGTTTTGTTCTCAGTGTCACCATGCACACGGTTAGACGGCTACGCCGGCGCTGGGAAAGGAGTGAGGGGGCAGGGCATCAGTGCCGGGGAGGTGGGGGGGGGGGGGGCGGGACAAAACAGTGGGCACGTGCCTGCCAGTGAATACGTGACTGACTCGGACGTGTGACTCCTGACTTAGATGATTACGTGTCTCTGCTTAGACTCGATCGTGACCACTCTCACAATAACCATAAGCAGTAACAAACCATGTCAGTCAGTAGCGGTTTTCCCCTTTCCCACCCACTCACCCGGCTTCAGTCCTGCATGTGACCACGGCAGTCAGTGATCAGGACTGATCAGTAATAGTTCTGGGTTTTTGCCGGGGCAGTTCGCCGCTTACTGACACTGACGGAGGCGCCGGACCGTTCGCCGCGGCAATGATTACTGAACCCACTGATAAAGTAAACTATCATTATCAAAGCTGAACAAAAGCAATGACCAAAACCACGCAAATGGTCTCCGTCTCATCCGGGGACTCCGGCCTTAGAGCCCCGCGCCGACTCAGTTACTGACTTGCTCCACCCGAATGAAACTGAACAGTTAACTTGCGGTGGCTGCATCCAGGTCAAACTGAAGTGATATAATTTTTTTTATCGAAGTGTAATCAGTAATAACAATAATGATGATAATAATGATGAATATTTATATAGCAATTAGACTCAGCGAGCTCTAAGCGCTTACAAAGTTAAGAAAAATAAAATGGCATGAAAATAATGCCAGAGAGAACAATAAAACACACACACACACACACACACACACACACACACACACACACACACACACACACACACACACACACACAGAGTTCTGTCAATCCCTCGTCATTACTGCTGCTGGGCTGAGAACAAGTGTGTTTTGTGTGCAATTCAAAAGGTAGGGACAGAATCTAAATGCCTTGGGTTTTTAAAAATTTTGTCCGATAAATATGATTGATATGGAATAAAATCGTATCTGTTATAAGAAAGAAGTGTATGAATTAATAATTAATCAGCTGCCATTATAATGTCGTCAAAGACCTTGGAATCAGAGATCTTTGGTCGTCAAAGACCTTATGCAGTATACGCCGGTTATAAGAAACTCGAGGGGGGTGAATTTTTTGGTTTCTTATATCCGAGTTTTCTTATATCTGAAAGTCGGATATAAGAAAGTATTTTGAAAAATATTTCTTATAACCGAGTTCAGTGAAAAAAAGGTTTAAAACATTTCTTTTTTCTCAGTTCGTGTGTGTTTTGCATTAAATTAAGAAATATCTGGTTTCTCTTAAAGACCTGCACAGAATATATATGTGTAGAGTTAATATACACCAGTGCGCTTGTGTCCTTCAATGTCAGAATTTTTTGTTTGAACATGAAAATACTGTTTTTGCTTCCCAACTGTAGCGCTGGCGGTCATGTGGTAAGAAAAAACAAAACAAAAAGAAAAAAAAAAAAAAACCAAACCAACCAACCAACCAACCAACCAACCAAACAAACAAACAAACAAAAAAGAACTAAGGGGAGAGAGAGAGAGAGAGAGAGAGAGAGAGAGAGATGATGAAACGTTTTTTATTCAGGATAGAGCATTTAGGCATTGCTGCCTATCTTACATGCTGTCCTGCATGTAAGAGAGAGAGAGAGAGAGAGAGAGAGAGAGAGAGAGAGAGAGAATTCCCTTGTATTTATAGGATATATATATATTAAAAGTGCATTATGTATCAACTTTTGATCTATAAAACACTCGTCCCATTAGAGTATGATATGCGATGCTTTCCGTGTCTAATTTGGCTGAAAAAAAGCTGCAAATTAGCTTTTTTTTCTGTTGGGAGGGGGAAGGGGGATGGAGGAAAGATGGACCACGTATATTGTCAAAGAAAGGAATTGATCAACAGTTAGTCTAATACTGATAGTTTTATTCTCCTTAACGCGAGCCCTGTAGACAGAGACAGACATACAGAGAGAGAGAGGGAGAGAGAGACAGAGAGACTGAGCTCCCAATCAGGCAAAAAAACAAAATAATAATAAAAACAACATATAACAATAGAACAACAAAAATGCATCTCGTATTTTTTCTTCTTGCCAACATTCAATTTTGCACGGAACACAATGGTAAAGGACCAATTCAAGAAAAGAAAATCATGCGCCATCATGTGCCTGTCCTAAGTGACGTCAGACCTGACCTGTTTTCTTAGAATGAGTGAAATTTTCTTGGAAATGTACTTTCGGTTTCTTACAATGAGTGAAATTTTCTTGGAAATGTACTTTCGGTTTCTTATATCCGAGTTTTTGTATCAAGCGGGACAAGAAATTTGCTTTCCTAAAACCGAGTTTTCTTATAAGCGAGTTTCTTGTATCCGAGTTTTTGTAATACATAATAAAGAAGAGTTTGGCCGGGGGAAAAAAATTCGTTGGCAATAACCGAGTTTTCTTATATCCGAGTTGCTTATATCCGGCGTCCACTGTGTTTCCAAGATCATCTTTGATGTACTCAGATCAGAGACTGTTAACAGGAGTTACGTCCCTTCAGTTGATCTTCACTCTTTCCTCAGTAACGACCTGCGGAAACCGATATTCAATTAATTTTGGCTTGCCTGTCAAAACAAAACATTTCCGTATCTCCAAAACGGGAGACTTCATTGTCATTGCACTTCACCACTGAAGATACTGATGTACTGGGGCGGTCGGTGGTCTAGTGGTTAAGAGACGTCACCAATTCGAGAGGTCAGGGGTTCGAGTCTCACTCGGGGCAAAGAGTTTTTTCCTTCTCGTATGTGGCACCGTCCATTCCGGCCGATCGTCGGGAGTGCCCTCCGGGTACTCCGGCTTCCTCCCCCTCTGCTTTGGAAAT
>JACVVK020000093.1:1682500-1725000 GCA_018292915.2 Batillaria attramentaria
TCGTAACTTTTCCGCCACCGATTTACGCACGCGAGGGACCGTAACTTACGATTTGTGATAAAATTGGGTGGTCATGACGTTTGCGCAGAGTTACGGCCGCTCGGAAACCCTTGCGTATTGTACACCACCTAGGAGGGTGTCGGAAAGGTGCCGTAGCCTTTGCGTAAATCTGAAAAATGGCGGCCCGCTTGATTTACCAACTGCAAATGAGAAGAGCTTTTGACTCGTACGACGATGTGGACATGCTTCAAAGGTTTAGATTTAGGAGGAGAGACCTGCAGGAATTGTGCGATCTGCTGTAGGACGACTTGAGGTACCCGTGTAGAGGGGGCGCGTTCAGTTCACTACGCACCCTGCAATGCAAAGGCCTGTATGGCCGGCCGTACACACATCGTGGGTTGATTTGTTTCCTTTTTGTGGGTTAACATTTGTTGTGTGTGTTTCGGACAAGTTCAGTGCTGAACGCACTCGGTCAGTCCTCACTGATCACACTCTTCACATACATGCCACGCATTTAACCTGACGCTACGGCAGATAAACATGACTCGATCAAAAACTCTGTAGTGAACGGGTAGTGAACACACCCCCTCTACTCTTTCACTCTTCACGCTGGAAGGAGAATTTGTGCAGGTCACGTGATGGTGTTTTCCGTGGGAATCCCAGGGGTCCCACACCTATCTAAAAATAACCCGTACGTGACACCGTTTCCAGTAAGTGCGCGTCGTGACCGGCCAACTAGCGGAAGAGATAGTTTTCACGTAGCCACGTACGAACTTACGATCCGCAACCTATTTGCGCAAAGAAATTTGCGTTCGCGTCGTGACCACGGCCCCAGGGCCGCGTTTCTTACGCAAAGGCGTTCGCGGGCGCTTGCGGAGGTCGCTTTGCCTCGTTGGGAAACGGCCAATTAGAACCAAGGCGCTTTCAAAATGGCGGCGGAATCACGAACACTGTTGTTGGCAAGGTTGAAAAGGAAGAAGAAAACTCTAGTGCTCGCAGCTATCAGTCATCTTTTGAGCGCAGAAGACGACGTTTTTGAGGAGGAGCAATAATTACTGGCTTGGAGCATGATATACCGCTAGTATGCATGTTCTGCTCGATGCAAAACAGAGACGTAAGGCACCATTACGTACTCACTTTGACCACTCCTTCCCCACAAACACGCACGACATATCCCTGAATGACTGGCGACCACGGCCCGGTGCAATTAGCTCAAATTATTTTCGTATACTATTCTGCACAATTACAAGTTGGGACAGAAGGTCTCCATCCACCCGCAAATTCATTTTAAGCCATTTCTTAGTTCCACTTCAACGAAGCCTTCGGTGGGCGCCGCCATCTTTGTTTACATAGAAACTGACCACGTGACCTTTTGTTCGCGGCGAACTAGCTTCAGACTTCGTGCGCGGGCGCTTTTTTCGCCCGCCGCGGGCAAGGTGCCTGCAGACGGTTTCATAGGAAAGCGCCCCGGAACGTTTCGAAGCGCTCGCCTTAAGAAACGCGGCCCAGGGATCGACGAACTCAGTGAAGCGGCCGAGAAATCCATCTCCGTCGAGCCCGGAGTGACCTGCACACTGTGGCGGCTGTACAACAAAACAAAAGCACGTGCTGGTTTGGCATTGTCCCAATTAGGCTAGGCTAGTTATTCAACAAACTCACAGTCACTGCAAGGTCAACTCTGTACTGACCATAGTTCGGGTAACCCATGAGCGTTCGGGGAAGACACATCCTCGATTTCAGGAGAGGGGAGACCATGACTATACTGACCATGACCATCGGCTTCACTGACGTTGCCTCTGTAGTACTTTCCTTGCACCAAGGGCTCTCTGACGAATAGCTCTTGGTAAAAGGAATCTGTACTGAAGTGAAACAGGCTAACCGAGACTTGAGCCGAGACAACTAGTAACTAAGAAGGGGGGGGGGGGGGCACAAAAAAACAACAACCTGAAAACAAAAACATGATCAGTGACAGGAAAAGTGGACAAGTCTGAACAACTGTAGTCGCCGTGCCATTAGCAAGCATGTATTGTTTGTGGCGGGTGGGTGGGTGGGTGGGTGATTGTTTAAGGTTTTAACGTCCTTTTCCACCACGTATGGGTGATGTCAAAGACGCCGGGGCAACGAGTACATCCCGTGTGTTAGACGGGCTTTGAACGCCGGAACACCAAAACAGTAACCGTGATGCCCGGCGGAACCATTGGCAAACCCCCCCCCCCCCCCCCAAAAAAAAAAAAAAAAAAAAAAAACCTTGGGAATAGAACCCGCAACGAGGGTTTTAATGAAATCTTGGAGGATAACTTGACGACATGTAACTTGACTGAGTCCGAACACTGATTAGGTTAGATATAGACACAAATGTATAAAAACAACCCAAACACATTGGGGCAATTCCAACAACATTTGTTCGAAAATGTACGGTCCGGCTGTTACGCATGTGGTTCAGTCTCCAGATTTCCTCTGTTCAAGTTCACCGCGGAAACTGATATGTATCGCCGTATTCAAACAACTGTGACTGACGCGTGTCTTTCTCTCTATATATTTTACAAAGGGTTCCGCAGAGTGTTTCGCCGGGTGAATCAGAAACTGCGTAACTGGGGACTGAGAAACACGCTAAACTTACCGTCCATTTTCGAACACTGAAATATTTTGAAATCGCCCACAAGTGAGAAGCATTGAGAAACTGAACGAAACGCACAATAAATCGCCCCTATGACGGTGTTGAAAACTTGTTCAAGGGAGACCACCAAAGTTGGTCGGACTTTGTCAAGACCTGGTTTATCACCCATCTCTCTCTCTCTCTCTCTCTCTCTCTCGATCCGGCAGAAAAATAGAACACTCAACACTTTATTTTAAAGGGCTGTAACATGCCACTTACGTAAAATGAAGCGAAGTAAACCTTACACGTCAAACAGTCGTCGTCATTCACTTGTCCATAGTCATAAATCAATGTTACTATATCAGAAGACCCTAAGTAAAAGTCATATTGCATCCGTAAAATGGTCTACAAGTACATTTGTCAATATCTTACACTCTACTAAAAAAAAAAAAACACAAAAAAAACGTCACTACAAAATATAATGATATAGCCACGACCTGTATAGAGACCCCCCCAGCTATAAATCACATTAGCGCGGCATTCTAGTGCTTACTTTGGTAACATGATTTCACAATTGATCGATTATATTTAATCGACGTCTACACGTTAGAGGGGATATACATACCTACAAACCTCACACACAACTAGATTTGTTCGTCACAGACACTAAAAATGTCATAAAGTCAAAGTCAAAAGTCAATTACAATCAGAAGTTGTCACAGCCTGGCCTGTATGGCCAAACCGTGAGTCGGTCATTAGTTCCGTATCACAATACCATGTAGAAAACACAAAACGAAACAAAACAAAACAAAACGAAGAAATTTGACAAACCAAAAATATGTCCGCTCAGTTTCACTCCGCCACTAGCACAGCAACATCTGTGAAACAGAAAACCGCTCCAGTGCCCGCCTCTCACGCTCAAAGTTCACGTGCAAACTTTCAAGTGGGTATGGTGTTGATTCTGTAGTTCTCTCCAAAGGCAGCATCCAGTCGCTTCGTCTCCAAAGACGGAGGAGGGTCGGCTTGTCCAAAAAAACGATTCCCGCTTGCGTCCAGTCTGCCATCATCAAGCTTTCCTTTTGCGTTTACCCCCCTTTTTGCCTTTGCCTCCCTTCTTCCCCTTTCGACCTTTCCATCCCTTTTTGCCCTGACCTCCTTTTTTCTTGCCTTTGCCTCCTTTCTTCTTGCCTTTGCCTCCCTTTTTGCCTTTGCCTCCCTTTTTGCCTTTGCCTCCCTTCTTGCCTTTGCCTCCCTTCTTGCCTTTGCCTCCTACCTTGCCCTTTCCTTTCTTGGTCGTTTTCTCCTGCACTGTCTTGGTCAGTTTCTCCTTCACCGTCAAGTTCACGCCCTTCCCTTTACCTTTTTTGCCCGCTTTCACGCCGTTTTTCTTTTTCTTGCCCCCTTTCTTTTTGCCCTTCTTCACGCCGTTCTTCTTTCCCTTTTTCCAGCCTTTCTTCTTCTTGCTCTTTTTCTGCCCTCCTGCCGGCTCTTTCTTCCCCAGTCCAAGCCCATTTTTGCCGCCGGTGATGGCGGTCGTCACGGTCGTTGTTGTTGTTTCATTTTTCATGTCTTTCTTCAGTGCGAGAGCTCCCTTATCTGTACCTTTCCCTCCCTTCCCCTTTCCTTTACCGCCTTTCCCCTTCTTCCATTTCCCCTTCCCTTTCTTCCATTTCCCCTTCCCTTTCTTTCCCTTCCCCTTCCCTTTCTTCCATTTCCCCTTCCCTTTCTTTCCCTTCCCCTTCCCTTTCTTCCATTTCCCCTTCCCCTTCTTTCCCTTCCCTTTCTTTCCCTTCCCCTTTTTTCCTTTTCCCGTCCCTCCCACTGTAATTTCTTCCTTGACACTCTCTTTACGCGACGTCTTCTTGGCCGGTGCGCTAAAGATGGGTGACTTGGGCGGGGAGTTTTTCTTCTCTGTGACACTCACGCTGTCGGTTTCCGTGACCATGCCTTCCTGGGTGACTTTGGTCTCTGTGGCCTGCACCTCGGCTTTCTTTTTCGCCTTCTCCTTCTCCTTTTTCGCTTTGTCCTTGTCCGCCTTCTCCTTCGCTCGAGCCTTCTCCTCGTTCTCCTGGATGGTGTCGCTGAGGATGCCGATCCGGCCCTGTATGAGCTTCAGCTGGTTGACCAGGTCCTCCACTCTGGCGTTAGTCTTGGCCTGCGCCTTCAGAAGATTCGTCATTCCTTTCAAGGAGTGAGGCGTCTTTATCTTGGTGTCCATGGCTTTCTGCACACGCGCATCAGCAGCACAAAAGGAGTTCAAGTAAGAAGAGTTCAAGAAGCTTAGTGGGTCAGGAAAAGAGTGCACGTCACGCGGATGATGGTGACTGCTGACATTGATTGACTGATTGATTGATTGATTGACTGATTGATTGATTGAGAGACAATGGCAATGACAATTCATTTTATTTCAGTTAAGCCTTCTCGAAAGGGGTGAGGGTAGGGGGCGGAAGGGATCGCACGAATATAGTGCCATACATTATAAACGTACAGAAAACAAAATAAATGATATACATCACAAGCATATATAAATATAACAAACAATACTATACATGAACGCTACATCAGCCTAATGTGCCATATTAGGCACAAACCATATTACAAGCACGTGTCAAAATATATATGCAAACAACCGATTGAGAGAGAGAGAGAGAGAGAGAGAGAGCGAGAGAGAGAGCCGAAGGCTGGACGACACGCACCGTCTTGGAATACAGAGCGTTGAGTTGCTGCTCGAACTTGCGAAGGTGATGCTGCAGATTCATGACCACACGGTGTGTCTTCGACTTCTGCGTGCTTGTGGCTTGCACGCTCTTGGCGATGCCTCGCACAGACTCCCGGTACTTGTTCAGCTGCTTCATCAGGATGGTCTCCCTCGTCTTGAGGCGGTTGAGGGCCACCAACACCTGCTTCTGCATCTGAGCCACCTCCACCACAGACAGCCCGTTCTTCTGCAAGGTGCGAGGTGACATATGACAACTTTACGAGAGAGGTCACTTTCAGCTCTTTTTTGTGTGCAAATGTGCTGTAGATTTTGGTGTTTTTTTGTTTTTTTTTGGTATGAGGAAATAGGCTGATTTGAAAAACAACCACAAAACCACAACAACAACGGAAAAAAAACCCCAACAACAATTAATAATAATAATAATAATAATAATAATAATGAGTATTGTATAGGCGCTTTACCCAATTTCATGAATCGGCTCAAAGCGCCGCGAACTCAATCCAACACACACGCTCACGTGAATCACACGCATTCATTCACACACTGGACATAAACACATCACAATCACGTGGTGCGAAGGGTCAGCTCAGCTATTTAAATTTCGGAATTTAGAATTGCATTATTTTTCAATTTTGGTGGACTGAACATTTCCAAAGCAGAGGGGGAGGAAGCCGGAGTAGCCGGAGAGAACCCCCGACGATCGGCCCGAACGAACGGTGCCACGTACGAGAAGGATCAATTCTTTGCCCCGAGTGGGACTCGAACCCCTGACCTCTCGCATTTGTGACAAGTCTCTTAACCACTAGACCACCGACCACCACACCACCACCACCACCAACAAAAACTTGAACACACATGCACGCACAAAAGCCATTTCCAAAGGAGCAAGATGAGTCGCACAATGACGACACCTCCCACCAAAAAGAACATAAATAATCATCATCACCTGTATTTTCTCCTCACTTCCCAACTCCAGTCACGTGGCTAAGAGGTCGAGGTCGTACCTTTGAGCTATCATTAGCTTGGTTCCCGAGTTACTCACTCCCCAAACCTCCACTGCCACCTCCACCCCCACCCCCCTCCACACACACACACACACACACACACACACACACACACACACACACACACACACACACACACACACACACACACACACACACAAGCGCATATAAGGACTATGATACTAAACCTGTCCCTCCTTGAGCGCGGCGATCTCCTGCTGGAACTCTCTGCTGGCGGTCAGCACCAGGGTCAGCTTGTCCTTGAGGTTCTGGGCCATGAGCTGCACGCGGGCCACGTCCTTCACCAGGCGTGCCATGTCCTCCTTCTGGTCCTCCAGCTCGGACTTGAGACCTTTGTCGAGCTCCGCCAGCATGGACACGTCCGACTTGAGCTTCAGCACACCTTTCGCCCGCTCCATGTTCACGGCCGACTGTCAGCACGCACCGAGAATCGTAGGTAAGGTTAGTCATGTACATGTGTAACACTGATAACAATAACGTGTGTAGAATTCAAGGTGAGTGACCTTGAGGGTACCCACAGGAATAAACCCCTGCCTAATGGCCAAAATGTTGGGACACAAAAACAAATTTAGTGGTTTTTTTTTTTGTTTTGTTTTGCCTTTTGGTTTCGTTTTGGTTTAGTTTGTTTGAACCGACATCGCACATCTCTACCCCAAACTGGGAAAGGGCTTTGGATCAGATCGGCCATTTTTCTAGATGGCGATAGAGATTGATTAAGAGGTTAACAACGACGATCAGAACCCAAGTGAGACAATTTTCTCTTGCCGATGATATTTTCAATTACATTTGAAGATGAATTACATTTCTGTGTGAAGGGAACATCATAGCGAGGTCACGACTGACCGACCTACAGCCACGGTACAGTACACAAAAGCCACAGATCTGCATGTTCGCTGCTGACACCCGTGCCTGGCAGCTGCCCATGGCTGCACACTCACCCGCGGGTCGAGCAGGTTGTGCACGGCCTTCTTCAGCTCCACAAGATTCTTGTAGAGGACCTTGAGTTTGGCCTGCAGCTCCTGCTCGTACATGGCCTGGTTGGAGACCTTCTGGTTGGTGTTGCGCACTTCCTTCTCCATGAAAGGCACGCGGGCCACCAGGCTGGCCACCTTGTCCGACATGGTCTCCAGCGCCGTGGCAAGAGCGCCCTGGTTGTGCTTCAGCTTGACGATGGCAGGCGTCAACTGTTGACGGTGAAACATTGAGGGGGAAATGTGATGTAACTTGCAACCTTTCCTTCCACGTTTATGTAAGAGTGTATGTCCTGACAGAGCTTCATATCCGTGGGAATCATAACAGGAGAAACGTTCTTGCTGACCGTAAATATATAGGACAATTTGTCCTGAATATTGCCCACCGTGGCACAGAAATGATAGGACATAATTATGTCCGCTTTTGAAACGAAGCAATCGGACATTTCAAAAACGAATCGGTCTGTAAGAGACACCAGACACGGATACAAAGCCCTCTGTAAAAAAAAAAAAAAAAAAAGGGCGGGTGGGTGTTTGGGAGTTTAACGTCCTTTTCCACCACATACGGGTGATATCAAAGACGGGGCAACAATGAAAAAGCCAGCATAAATATTTGGCCCCAGCCGGGATTCGAACTCACGACCCGAGCATTGGAAGTCCAACGCTCTACCATTCGGGAAAAGAAAAGAAAAGAAAAAGTATAGTGTAGTGTCTTAAACGAACTCATTTATTTACTATTAATGTACGTCTTTATCTGATGGCATTTCCGTGAGCCAAAAGGAAAAAAACCAAAAAGCCTTGCCTTTGTACTGCTGTCGATCTCATACCTTTTCCGCTGACGGCTGCCTGGAGATGTGGTCGCGTAGCTTATTGAGTTTCGTAGAGAGGTCATTGACGCCTTCCTTGACTGAGTCCAGTTCCCTCTGCAGTGTGCTGTCCGTGGCCCCTAAGGACGCCGTCAGAGTGTCCAGGTCGTTAGTAGCTTTGTCAATCTACCGAGCAATGAGAGAAAACTGACGATACACATTCGAAAGCCTTTTCCGTTTCTTAAAACCCTTCGCGCAACAGAAGAGACCTGGCAGTAAACTTTTTCAGTTTAGTGGAAATAGAAAATAGCACAGCAACTGTCTTTCCACTTTTAAGCAGCCCCCTTCTGTTCCTGCAGAAGTCTTTGTTGCTTGTGCGGTTTGTAAATCCTAACCCTCTGACATAAAAAGATAATAATAATAATAATAATAATAATAATAATAATAATAATAATTCCGGGCAGGAATTTGGTGTGAGATTTCTCCTCACTAAATCGAGTCAAAACCATGTGCAGACTCGCTTTCGGTGCCTGTTTCGGCCCGTGTACACACGCATGCATGTACCATCAAGTGTGCACGATAAAGATCGCAGTTCCATCCTTCGAAAAAGAGTAGGCCGAAATGGTCGGTGGGTTGGAAACACAAACACACGCATGCCGGGCAACGAGAAAAAAGGCCAGCACAAATATTTGACCCCAGCCGGCGGGATTCGAACTCACGACCCCTACGGTAGTGGGACGAAGAAGAATTCCAAACCAATCCAATAATAATAATAATAATAATAATAATAATCCCTGGGGATCAAGCTTCAATTGCCTTACACTCTTTGGACAGTAAAAAAAAATGAAGTAAAAAAACTTGAAACAACACATTCAACTTACACTGGACCAATAACAACTTACAAAGTAAAAACAGCACAGATTAAGAACAGAAAACGTAGGTGAAATAAAAAAGGACCCGCAGAGACAAAGCACAAATGAATCAAAACAAAGACCAAACACAAATATCACGAGAAGGCAACAGCCCGCATTTTCTTTGAGCGTAGTTCGGGTAATCCATGAGTGTTCGAGGAAGACAGAGGGGCTCCCATGACGAACAGAAACGGACAAGAGAAATAGCTTCGCACTACCACAACCAAACGTGCCATGTTTCCACACTTACATCCGATACTTTGATCAGGACGTCCTTCTGTTCGTCTTTGAGCCCGCCGATCTCCTTCGCCAAGACTCGCTGCATGTTGCTGAGCGCGTGCACGGCGGCCTTGAACTTCTCGCCGTCCACTTTCAGCCCCACGATCTTGCGGGTGAGTTGCGCGTAGGCCTCCTCCTGCTGCTCCCGGGAGGCGCGGTTCCGCTTGATGTCTGCTTTGCGGCTTCTCCTCAGCAACTTCAGCTCGTCCTGCATATCGTTGATGGCGCTCTTCATATTCTGTGGACACATGTGTCAGCTTAGGAGTCAGTTGTTGAAGTTGGTGGTGAGTGTAATCCTGGTATCAGTGTGTGTGTGTGTGTGTGTGTGTGTGTGTGTGTGTGTGTGTGTGTGTGTGTGTGTGTGTGTGTGTGTGTGTGTGTGTAGCGCTATGAGTTGCTGAGAGAATAAGCGCTAGATGAATACTATTTATTATTATTATTATTATTATTGTTCTAATTATCCAGTCAGTGGGGGTATTGATGACAGGAATGAGGGTTTTCAAGTAGGATACCCCTCCACACAGGCATGCAGAACCCATCTTCGAAGGAAATTTTTTTGCTTCCGTTGCCAGAGAGCGAACGTTCTTATGCTAGGCGGTTACCAATGCTTAAGACAATCCCAACACAACCTAGTGCGTCTGTAGCAACAGTGTGCGACGGATAATCCACAAATTCTTGCATGTTTGAAGTCGTTTTGCACATGCACACGCACGCACACACACACACACACACACACACACACACACACACACACACACACACACACACACACACACACACACACACACACACACACACGCACGCACGCACGCACGCACACGAAAGAAAAGGGAAACGCATGAAGCGGGGAGACGCCGGCTGACTAACCTCCATGTCCGCTTCCTGCCCCTCCAGTTCGTCCAGCTTGTCCTTCAGTTCGTTTACCCATCCCGCAACTCTTTTCTTGGTGCCCTCGTCTGCACGCAGAATGACAGTTTTAACTATGGTGCATTCAGAAATCCCAGCATTCAACATTTAGCGCGCGCACGAGAGCTCTGTATCAAGCAGATCTATTCAATCACACACACACACACACACACACACACACACACACACACACACACACACACACACACACACACACACACACGCACACACACACACGCACACGCACACAGACAGACAGACAGACAGACAGACACACACACACACACACACACACACACACACACACGCACACAGACAGACAGACAGACAGACAGACAGACAGACAGACACAAACACACACACACACACACACACACACACACACACACACACACACAGACAGACAGACAGACAGACAGACAGACAGACAGACAGACACACACACACACACACACACACACACACACACACACACACACACACACACACACACACACACACACACACGCACACAGACAGACAGACAGACAGACAGACAGACACACACACACACACACACACACACACACACACACACACACACGCACACGCACACGCACACAGACAGACAGACAGACAGACACACACACACACACACACACACACACACACACACACACACACACACGCACGTGGATTTCTTATTTGCATCCAGGTACATGTAAGATGCGGTTGCTAACTACAACGAAACACAGCCCAGCGGCTAAATTCTGGCACTCAAAGGAACCAGGACTAGGACGAAGCCGAAAATCTACCCTCATTCCTGAGACAGTCTACGAGCTGTCCGTAAGCAGAGAGCACGTGATGTTTCGGCTTCTTCCCAGTACTGGGAACACGGACACCTCCCTCCAACCCCCCCCCCCCCCCCCCCCGTAGGTACTGACAATATGAGGGTTGATCGTCTCATATCACAGGTACGTTGGGGGGGGGGGGGGAGCAAAAAAACAAAAACAAAACACAGACATTTCAGAGCACGAGATCCAGAAATTTTGAAACATATATAGATCTGTAGAGTTTCTTTTTGCCCCAAGCACCTCCTATGAAGCCGATTTCCCATTTCTGAGCAAAAGATTCTAATCTTTTGAAACAGATATAATCAGATCTGTAGATTTGTTTTCCCCAAGAACCTCCAATAAGGCTGATTTCCCATTTCTGAGCAAGAGTTTCTAATCTTCTGAAGCAGATATAATTAGATCTGTAGATTTGTTTTCCCCCAGAACCTTCAGTAAGGCTGATTTCTCATGCCTGTAAATGTTAGAGAGGCGTTCGAAGGTACTCACCAGTAACAGCGGCGGTGCTTTGAACGACATTTCGAACCTCCGGGGAGTCGGATGCAGACAATAAACATGTTCTGCTGTCCTTCATATACTTGAAATACTTGCACGTGATCTTTGTTTCCTGTTGTCAGTCAGTCACACACACACACACACACACACACACACACACACACACACACACACACACACACACACACACACATATATATACACACACACGCACATTATTCCTTGGCACACGGAGGGGGGGGGGGGGCGTAATCAAAACAGACGCCCTTTTCCCGTTGCGATGCCACTTCAAAACTTTCGACAACGATTGTTCTCATGTGCAGCCGTTATTTTAAGACATGAGCATATAGGCCTACACATCTTTATATTGTAGTAGCGTATGAAGTACAAGTCGGTTTTTAGTTGGTAAACGGACCCTTTTAATCGTTCTAACCGACAAGTGAAAATTCAAAGCGTTTTTTTCCGGTGTCATGGTTACGGTGTTATGAATCTGGAAACACGCGGTGCTATGGCGTGGCGGGAACCCGCTGATTGGCGGTGCAGTGATGATTTGCCGGAGCGGCATAGCACCGGAAAAAACGCCCGCCCATTTTGTTTCACCCCCGTGTAGTCTTTTAATGGTGATGGAGTCAGGTTAGTTTATATGGTACGGCGGGGGATGGGGTGTGTTGGGGGGGGGGGATGGAGTGGGTGGGTGGGTCAGTGGAGGATTGCGAGCAGCTGAGGTTGGTAAACCAACCACACAGACGCACGCGCGCACACACACACACACACACACACACACACACACACACACACACACACACACACACACTGCACACGCACGCACGTACACACGCGCGCGCGCGCGCGCGCACACACACCCACACCCACACACACACACACACACACACACACACACACACACACACACACTCGCTGCTTAGGTACGCGAATTACTACAAGAACCCAGCCACAGGTCACCGTGCGTAAAGAGACACTTACAACCCAAAACACAGGAAGAGTTTATCTGCTCCGCATAGGCTACTACTTCACTGATCGAACCCTACCTACTCCATACTTCGTCTCGCTTCGTGCACTTTCAAAGTCTTAGTACGTATGACAACCATACAACAGTACGTATGACAACCATACAACAGCGTCTAGAAAACGGCGGATCGAATGCGCTGAATCTGTGCATCAGAATCAGTCACTTGGGTCACAGCATAACATCTGGGACCATCACTTGTGGTGACTGGCCGGCGTCGGTGTATGTTGTTCTAGAAGTTGTACCGCATACAGAGCAGACGAAGTTATTTGGTTGCAAACTCGTGAGGTTGCAGCTAGACGGCACTGACTGATGACTGTTTTTAGAAGCTTTGTCGAGTCCCAGTCTGTACAGGAGGGTGGGTGGGTGTTTGGGGGTTTAACGTCCTTTTCCACCACATACGGGTGATATCAAAGACGGGGCAACGACGAAAAGGCCAGCACAAATATTTTGTCCCCAGCCGGGATACGAACTCACGACCCGAGCATTAGAACTTGAAGAAATTGTAAAAAAAAAAGAAAAAAAAAAGAAGAGGATAGGTATTAGGTGGCGCTGCACCGCGGCGACGCCCTTCCCCGGGGGGAAGCAGCCCGAATTTCCATAAAGGGATAATAAAGTAGTTAAAAAAAAAAAGTCCAACGCCCTACCATTCAGCCATCCCGGCTCCCCCAGTCTGTACAGGAACTGACTGTAGGCTAAAAAAAAATAAAAAAAAATCGTATTTCTCTACTATCAGAAGCCACAAAGTCACGAAAACGGAAGCAATGCCAGGCCAAATGAAACATCCATCTATCCGACAGCCTTAGAGCGGCTTCGAATGCGGCAGTTTTCCATCTACGAGCGGCGTTACGAACATACAGGCTTTAGCTGTGGCCGGCCAACCTGCTGGTGAACGTCAAGCGACAGAAAAGACTTACCTTGGCACAGGCGGTTGCACAGCTCTCCAGTGACATGCCCGTTCGCTGAACCACTCCCGACGGCGGATTCTGGTTGATCACCTGCCGCTCGGCATGGATAACCTCGCTTTCCGTCCCTGTGGTCGAAAATGGTTATGGTTATGCATAGTCATGGTTATGGTATGGTTCCCGTCGGCGCGCATATCCGTCTCTTCTGACGCTCAAGGCGGCGCAGGGCTGGAGGACGAAGCCTTCTGCTGCTGAGCGCTATTTTATGTGTAAACTTCCGCCCTGCTATTTACTCTGGGGCCTGCGACAATAATTACATATCCCGGCGTCTCAGCTGACCAGCTTCTTCTTCTGCGTTCCCTGTTCTGGACTCCGCCTCAGATGATTAGGTTTGTGGTCTTTATATAAGCAGTGGTCTTCAAGAGGTCTGTTTTGCTGCCCCAGAGTTTCTCTGCCAGTGTGGCTCAGCTGACCAGCGATCATCTGCAGCACGTACGGAGCTGCCAACTAGATGACTACATGTATACACGCAAACAACTTAGTTTTCAGGGTAGGTAATAGAAACATTGGTGTATTCTAGGGGGATAGCACTTCACCTTGTTCAGTCCATGATGGTCGATACTTGTTTACTGCTCCTAGCAATGTGTCGACTTGTAGGTCTTCAAGTAGGTTATGATATTATGTTCGTGCGACCAAAGGAACAGAAATCTTTAGTGCTCTAGCAAGCCACTAAGTCTCACTCGATATTTCCTTATCAGGCCACATCCACACACCGACACACACCGATACATACCCCCGCTCCCCCCCCCCCCCACACACACATACATACTATCGCTAACACACACCCACAGACACTGTGGCACACACACACACACACACACACACACACACACACACACACACACACACACACACACACACACACACACACACACACAAACTCTAACCCTCCCTCACACACACACGCGCGCACACACACATACACGCTACCCCCCCTTCCCCCACCTCACACACACACACACACTGTCGCTAACATTCACACACACAGACACACGCTACCCCTCCCCCCCCCCCACCTCTCTCTCTCTCTCTCTCTCACACACACACACACACAGAGAAATATAAGAAGGGACAAATAGACACACAGACGGACAGATGGACATATGGACGGACAGAGTCAGTCTGGCTGGACGCCACTGCTACATTCTGAATCAGTTCTGCCCAAAGCAGTCTAGCCACACGCTAGCTAGTTTGCCAGAGCTAGGAAGAGACTAGCCGGCTAAGCAAGTCCTAACAGGTGTGTTGGGACGTAATGTCACTAGATTCTTTACCTTGTCCACTGACTGTGAATGCCCAGGAGGCGAGGAGAACAGTCAACAGAAACGTTAGTGCACATCTCCTGGAGTTCTTCTCAACCACCATTATAAATGAGATATTGCCCTCTCATTTTCATCGGGCACGGAGTCTGCAGGGTCGTGTAACCTTGTGGTACGTGGGTTTGCTGGTAAATCACATCTTTGTCATTTGCACTGATAACAATCCCTTTGTCGTGGCTTCAAAACGGTTTGCATCACATTCGCAGAACGAAGAATTGAGATGTGACGTCATTCTACAATGAATTTTTGGATACGTCGCGTAAGTCGACGTCATCTTGAGTAGAACGTATGCACATACGCTTGCATGAGCTCTATCATGACGTAGTCTGTCTGTAACATATCGGCCTTCGATGTGAATGATTTTGGCGCCGGGGAGGGAAATACCACTATGGCATGCGTGGAACTGCGACTCAGTGAACTGGGACGTCAGTCAAGAGCATAAAAACTTCACATGTGCAATGTGACACTGACTGACATTCGCGAATCCATGGCTCCGCTCTCCTTGACAGATTTTATTGTTTTTCTGAAATCGTTTATTGCCGGATCCATCGAAGAACCCCGCCGTTTCGTTTGAAACCGTTCGTGTTGGGCACACTAGTAAAGACTTGCCCCCCCCCCCCCACACACACACACAATGCATGCGCCGATTTCGCCTCTCCGATCTCTCTCTCTCTCTCTCCCCCGACACACACACACACACACACACACACACACACACACACACACACACACACACACACACACACACACACACACACACACACACCGGCAGAGGCGAGAAAACAGTATTGCGCATGACGAATTCAACATACGTTTCGGACATTTCGGACTATTTCCATCAGTCACCTCTGACGGTTTTGGTTTCAGTCTCGGTCAGGCTCGTCTCAAACTCAGTAAAAGTTTTAATCATCGTTATACTCTACGGAATAATCAGTTCAGGGAAGTGAAAACATCAATGGAAGAATGCTTTTCACTTTTAAACTCTTCATGCTGAACCTTTTTAAAACAACAACCACAAAAAAACCCCAAACAAACAAACAAAACAACTGAGGTCGGTGTGACAGTGCATGAAACATGAAGTATCTCTGTTGCAGTAATTCTTTCCGAGAGTTTGTGGGTAGACAGCATGCTCAGTGATACGACGTCGGTTTGAGTTGGAAAACCAAAGAACACCAGTTTGGGCGACACAATGTGGCTTTTTCAGATCAGGTCTTTCAGCCTGCCGCAAGCCGACATCGTCCTTGTTACCGTAGTGCGAAAACACATATGGTGTCGACTAAGGTACTATTTTCGGCCGGATGAATTTCCCGTTGGCATGCAAGACGCCGCGTCAACCATGCGTGGTGAGTGGCGGGTCAAAAGCTTGATGGCCGTAGCTGAGGTGTTTATCGACTGTAGTGTGTTTGCCTCAGTGTCAGCTTTAATCATCTCAGCTCCGGCCTTGATTAGACTACTCACTACAGAATACAGTATCATGACCACTGATCTCAGTGTCAGTTATTTCTACCATCCTGGACCGTAACTGAGACGGCCGCGCGTCAGTGCAGCGGCCGGGTGCGAACTGAACCGCAGTACTCAGCAACCCGGATGTTACAAAAATAAATCGCCCCGCTAACCTATATTCAGTGGCAATCCTCTTTAGCAGTCAGAGGCACGTGACCGGGTGCTAGGTATGTTTTGGAAACCTCAAATGACTTGGCACTGACGTCCGTCCGTGTAGACTGACTGACTGATATAGGAGGTATATGTAAAACCGACGGATTTGTCAGTTTCACTGATCAGGAATGAGGAATAGCGCACAACTGAGTCAGTCTAACCAGTTACGGTGCATCGACTGAAATACTTCCTACACTGAGATGCGTATTACCATATGCTAATGCCGGCGGGCGCAGCGAGAACCGGCTGACTCCGTCCATCGAACTTTAACAAAACGTAAGGTGTGTGTCTCTTATTGCATCACCATAGCCCGCTACTGACAGTGCAACTGACACTCTCCGAATGTGGTGTATGACTGATTTCGTTCTCGTACCGCCTTAGTTTATCCTTGTGATCACTGACTGCCAGCCGCGAACGGGCATACTGGCTCATGCTGGAACCCGAACTGACCGGAGACGAGTTCTGCTGAGGTACTGAGACTGATACAAATCAGAGAGCGTGTACCGCGTAATGAACATGCTCTCTGATAAAACCTAATAGTCGGTCGCCGTCAGTACGTCAGTATACAACTGACGCCGTCTACACGTCAACTGAGAGGCTACCGGCAATGGAGACTGGATCGAAACGGCGGAAGAAAAAGCGCAGAAGTGATCATCATGATGTGGACCGCGGTCTTCATGCCAGTATAAGTAGGTCAGTATACAAGCCTTACAGTCTGTAAGAAATCGTCACGGAAGTGCGCATAAATTCACTCGGGGCCGGCCGGCAAAGAATTTTTCCTTCTCGTATGTGGCACCGTTCACTGATTCGGGCCGATCGTCGGGGGTTCTCTCGGGGTACTCCGGCTCCCCCCCCCCCCCCCCTGCTTTTGAAATGTTCAGCCCACCAAATTTGAAAAGTAAATGCAATTCAGTCTAAATTCCGAAATTTCAATAGCTGAGGTGACCCTTCGCACCACGTGATTGTAATGTGTTTATGTCCAGTGTGTGAGAGAATGCGTGTGATTCACGTGAGCGTGCGTGTTGGGTTCAGTTCGCGGCGCTTTGAGCCGATTCATGAAATTGGGTAAAGCGCCTATACAATACTCATTATTATTATCATCATTATTATGATTATGATTATTCTGGAGAGTCAGACTACCCACTACTACCTACTACTAGGCGTAGCCTACTAACATGATATTCTCAGCATGCTTGTGTCTTTGTAATTTCGGGTATGACAGCTGAAGTAGTATGTTATGCAAACTAATGACTCAGTTTCACCAATGACACCTGACACAGACACAGACACAGACACAGACACTAAGAAAAGCTGTGAATTCTAAAAGAGAAATAATTAACGTTCAACAATTTCATTTCTTGCAGAGGCAAGACCGAAGCGGATTTCTTGTTCGTAAGTTCTTTCAATTTATAAGTCAGTACCGACCACTGACATCATTGTTATATTTCGGTGCACCAGTCGACTGCTTTCAGTTAGTCGCGTTAAAAAAATCTTTCGTTTTTTGTTGTTGTTGTTGTTGTTTTAATCGGAAATCTTCCATAATTAGGGCCTGTAGTCTGTGCGTGCGCCGGTATGACTCTGTGTGTGTGTGTGTGTGTGTGTGTGTGTGTGTGTACGCCGTGCGTGTGCGCGCGCTCGTGTGTGTGTGTGTGTGTGTGTGCCGGTGTGTGTGTGTGTGTGTGTGTGTGCCGGTGTGTGTGTGTGTGTGTGTGTGTGTGTGTGTGTGTGTGTGTGTGTGTGTGTGTGTGTGTGTGTGTGTGTGTGTGTGTGTGCGCGCGCGCGCGCGTGTGAGCGGACGGGCGCACCCGCATGATTGTGGTTTATGCGTGCGTGCGTGCGTGCGTGCGTATATTTACTGATTTTGTGACCAGAATCCTGAAAAACTGTCGATCCTGATAAATGGAGAGAGCAAGCCGTTCAGTGAATGGACCAATGAGTACGCACGCCAGTACTACCCCGGACTGGGACGCCGCACGTACAGGGTGCCACCTGTCGACTTCAACACCCAGGAGCTCACACATGTCGCCGGTCTCGGATTTTCGGAGCTGCGGCCACAGAAAAATGAAAATCGCAAGAAAGATAGAAGTCAAGTAAGTAGGCTACCGCCGGCAGGTGCCGTAGTTCCCGGGTCTGGTTAACGCCGGTATAATTATTTTTATGACAGGAAGCGTGGAAAAGCCGCCCTGTCACACAGTCCCAAACCACATGGCTCTCCATAGCATCACCGCATCACCGTACCATCATGGTGGTGGTGGTGGTGGTGGTGGTGGTGGGGGGAGGGGGATGGGGGGTGGCGGATGCTGGAGGAGCGGGGTTAATTTAAAGGTTAAACAACTTTGTGCACCACTGACGTAGGTGATTTAAGTACTTCTGTGCTACTTTTTTTTCTGTTTAACTTGTCGGGGGAGGCGGGATAGCCGGATTGTAGAGCGTTGGACTTTCAATGCTCGGGTCGTGAGTTCGAATCTCGGCTGGGGCCAAGTATTTGTGCTGACCTGTGTCCCGTTGGCCCGTCTTTGTACATACCACACGTGATAGCAAAGAACGTTACCCCCCCCCCCCATGTTAAAACCTTGTCAGGATTCGAACCAACCGCCTCCTGATCTAGTCTAACGCTTAGCCACAGTTTACACGTGTCCTAAGTGTAATGTAACGTAATATGGAATACAGCCGCGCTGGGTTTTGAACCTGAAGAGTCGATCACGGGTTGAGTGGCCACTTTTTAAAACAAAAGTCGTCATTTCTACCAAATCTTTCAAACTTAGTCCAGGCAGTGCAGGGAGGGTGGTTGGGTATTTGGGAGTTAAACGTCCTCCTCTGCCACATTCGGGTGATATCAAAGACGGAGCAACAAGAACAAAGCCAGCACAAATACTTGGCTCCAAGCCGGGATTCGAACTCACTGGACCCGAGCATTGAAAGTCCAACGCTGTACCATTCAGTCCCGTCAGTAAGGCTCAGATGGTATAGTTCGCCCGTTAGGGGGTGCGAATGTATACCAGCCATGCGCAGGAGGGGCAAATAAACTCCAGTCGTCCACTAACGGGGGCGACTGTATCCCCGCAACGCGGGAGGGGGGGGGGGTGCAAATGTACTCCGGGGTCTGGCGAGGTGAAGTCACGTGGCCGCTGACCTTCGTTCTACGACTTTACTTTATGCGAAATATCGACGGGATTGACTGGTATACATTTGCACCCCCTAACGGGCGAACTCTACCAACTGAGCGTCAGTAAGTGTCGCGTTACAAATTTCAGGCCGACGTCGGTTCAGCATTGGAGGACCTGGGACAGCGTCTGGAGATTCAGCCAGACGGTGGAGGCGGGCTCTTTATCGTGGCCAACGTCCTGTATGACAGCTACCTCAACAAGCTCAAGGAGTTCAAAACCAAGGGCAAGAAACCGCCCCTTCCTCAAGAGGTTGCCTCCCGTGGCGAGCTGGACTTTCTGGTTCTGCACCCACAGAAAGGCATTCTGCTCATACAGGTGTTACGCATAGTACAGAACTTTAAATTAATTGTAGCATTGGTTTATTCTGTTCAGATGCTCGTAGTATGTCTAAACTTTCACTTGGGCTAAAGTTACAAATATAGGATGTTGAACATCCAGTCAAGTTTTTTTTCTCTTTAGTTTATGTGTTTGTTTTTGTTTGTTTCTTTTTGTTTTTTCTCTCTCACATTATTGTTTTTATGTACATATTGATTATTTGTTAGTATTGCTTGATGTATGTAATCGCATAGTCGGTTTATTTATTTATTTTTTTATTCTTTTCTTCCTGTTCATTTCATTCCTTGGATATATTTACGGTGTGTGTGTGTGTGTGTGTGTGTGTGTGTGTGTGTGTGTGTGTGTGTGTGTGTGTGTGTGTGTGTGTGTTTTACTTAGTTGTAGCTTACTTAGTAGAAGTTTTAGCCTAACAAGGACAAGATGTGAGACAGGTCTGCGTGCCTAATCATTTATCCTTGTAAAATAAAGTTTCATTCGTTCGTTCGTTCATTGAAAGGCTCGATGATTCAATGATCTGATCCTTTGTGAACAATCCTCAAATTAAGTCAACAATAATAATAATAATAATAATAATAATCAACGGCGTTTGGTAAAAGCGTCTAAACACCATGTATTTGATAAGCACAAGGCCCATTTACCATATATGACGGTGGAGATTTTGGTCATGATTTCACTCCTTACAGGTGAGCCATTGGTCAGTCAGCTGCTGACATTTCTCTCACCTTCGCACTATAACCACCACTGCCATCACTACTACTACTACTACTGACAATAATGATAATACTAACAGTACTACTAGTAAATACTACTATCGCTACTACTGCTACTACTACTACTTACAATAATTATAATACTCGTACTAGTAGGTACTACTAGTAAATACTACTATCGCTACTACCGCTACTACTGGTACTACTACTACTTACATTAATGATAATACTAACTGTACTACTAGTAAATACTACTATCGCTACTACTGCTACCACTACTACTTACAATGATTATAATACTCGTACTACTAGTAAATACTACTATCGCTACTACTGCTACCGCTACTACTTACAATAATTATAATACTCGTACTACTAGTAAATACTACTATCGCTACAACTGCTACATGTACCACTACTACTTACAATAATTATAATACTCGTACTACTAGTAAATACTACTATCGCTACTACTGCTACCACTACTACTTACAATAATTATAATACTCGTACTACTAGTAAATACTACTATCGCTACTACTGCTACCACTACTACTTACAATAATTATAATACTCGTACTACTAGTAAATACTACTATCGCTACTACTGCTACCGCTACTACTTACAATAATTATAATACTCGTACTACTAGTAAATACTACTATCGCTACTACTGCTACCACTACTACTTACAATAATTATAATACTCGTACTACTAGTAAATACTACTATCACTACTACTACTACTGGGAAGCCGGGGTGGTCGAATGGTAGAGCGGTGAACTTCCACTGCTCGGCCGGGTCGTGAGTTCGAATCCCGGCCGGGGCCAAATATTTGTTCTGGCCGTTTCATCGTTGCCCCGTCTTTGATTATCACCCGTATGTGGTGGTGAAAAAGGACGTTAAACTCCCAAACACCCAACCCACCCTACTACGTGTACTTCTACTACAAATAAGGAAAAGAAAAACAAGAAGAAGGAGGAGAAGAAGAAGAAGAAGATTTATCAGAGATCGATAATAACAGCGACTGGTCCTTCTCTTTGTTTGTGCAGGTGAAAGGAGTGGGCTCCAAACTGCAGGAATGGAAAGCGAGCGACTCGGAACATCAGAAAGCGATACGCAAGAAAGTCACTGATGCGTTGAAACAACTGAAACGCGACGAAGAAGTTCTCCACCACATCATGAAAGATCTGCAGCTTGGTTGCCCGCTGCACAGAGTCGTCGCTCTTCCCTTCGTGTCCAGAGAAACTCTACAGACATCTTTGAAAATGGTATACTTGATTACACTCACCTTTTAGCACGGCATTACTTAAAAGAGCTAATGCTACCATTTTTTTAATGCTCACAGATCATTCTGAGCTGTTTTCGTGGTTTCTTTTGTCACACAACTTAGACACCTGGACAGTGACAGCGTCTGTGATGCCGCTGGCGCTGAGCCAACAGAAGCGTACTCGATAACGCGGCCACCACACTGAGCACTCCAGTAATAAAACAACAGTCGTAGAATTTGAATGTTCGACCGCTCGCGCAAAGAGTAAACAACCAAACGTCAGTGTATTCAGCTATGATTACACATTAATTTTGTATTATCAGTGTGTATTTAACGTACCAGGCTGATTCTGGTTAATATGGACATCAGTGCAACTCAGTTGACACATAAAAATAGTGGATAAAGAGTGAAGCCTTGCGGAAAGCCTGGCAGAAATCCAGGAGAGGTCAGCATAGAAACAGACGATAAATAAATGAATAAAATCAGAACCGGTGTTCTCAACCTGGTATGGCCGTAGGCGGTAGCCTAGTGGGTGAAATTGAATCATATATATAATAATCATACATTACATTCTACACGAGAGTGAATGTAAAATAAATAAATAAATAAATGATGAATACTACAACAAAAAACCCCACAAAAAACAACAAACAACTAAAAAATACATGAATCACTGGTAGAGAGTGATCTAATGAAAAATGAAGAAATAATGCATGAAAAGGAAGAAGAAAAAAAAATATCGCCTACGGCACCTGGTGTTCCCAGGCGGTCACCCATCCAAGTACTGACCGGGCCCGACGTTGCTTAACTTCGGTGATCGGACGAGAACCGGTGTTCTCAACGTGGTATGGCCGTAGGCGGAGGTAGAGGGGAAATTGAGCCCTTATTGTACATCCAACACAAAATTAAATGGCCGTAGGCAGTAGAATGGTGAAATTGAACCATTATATGCATACACCCAAACAAAAGATAAAATGCGTTTGGTAATAAATTGGTCGAGATATCAGGCTCCATGATATGGAGTGTTATTTTATCCACACAGACATTTACAACCACCCCGCTAACTCCTCTCACCACGCGGCACACCTGACGGTCACGTGATGCCTAGCTGTAGGGTTCCTGGTGGCGCAATGGCATTTTCAGTCGCAAGATGCTCTGATTTGAGATTGAAAATTGCTGTACATTGCAATCGTTTTACAAGATTCACATTTCGAGAAGAGAGAAAAAAAAATGAAGACAAAAAAAAAGGAAGTGGTAAAAAGTGAAGCCGGCCCTGTGGAACCGCCGCCTGGCCCGGTAACTAAATATCCAAGAGCGATCTAATGAAAAACTGATGAATAAATAATGCATGAAAAGGAAGAAAGAAAAAAACACCGGCACCCGGTGTTCCCAGGCGGTCACCAATCCATGAACTGACCGGGCCCGACGTTGCTTAACTTCGGTGAACGGACGAGAACCGGTGTTCTCAACGTGGTATGGCCGTAGGCGACAGGAAATTCGAAACTGAGCCCTTATATGCATACATCCAACACAAGACTACCTGTGTTTGGTAATGAAATGGTCGAGATATTAGACTTCATGATACGGAATGTTTATTTTATCCACACTGACATCAGATTTACAACCACCCCGCTAACTCCGCTAACCGCGTGGCACACCTGACGGTCACGTGATGCCTAGCTGTAGGGTTCCCGGTGGCGCAATGGCATCATAGTCAGTCGCAAGATGCCTTGCTTTGAGGTTGAAAACTGCTGTACATTGCAATCGTTTTAAAAGATTCACATTTCCAGCAGAGAAAAAAATGGAGAGAAAAAAAAATGAAGAGAAACAAAAGGAAGTGAATAAAAAGTGAAGCCATGTGGCCGCGGAACCGCGGCATGGCAAATATCCAAGAGGAAAATAGAAAAAGACACTGAATCAGTAAATAATGAAAAAAATCAATACAACCGCCATCGAGAACAACAACAACAACAACAACAACAACAACAACAACAACAACAGAACCGGTGTTCTCAACGTGGTATGGCCGTAGATGATAGAAAAGGCGATACTGAGCCCTTATATGTATACATCCAACACAAGACTACCTGTGTTTGGTAATGAAATGGTCGAGATATTAGACTTTATGATAGGGAATGTTTATTTTATCCACACTGACATTTGCAACCATCCCGGCTAACTCCGCTCACCGCGTGGCACACCTGACGGTCACGTGATGCCTAGCTGTAGGGTTCCCGGTGGCGCAATGGCATTATAGTCAGTCGCAAGATGCCATGATTTGAGATTAAAAATTGCTGTACATTGCAATCGTTTTAAAAGATTCACATTTCCAGCAGAGAAAAAAATGGAGAGAAAAAAAAAATGAAGAGAAACAAAAGGAAGTGAATAAAAAGTGAAGCCATGTGGCCGCGGAACCGCGGCATGGCAAATATCCAAGAGGAAAATAGAAAAAGACACCGAATCAGTAAATAATGAATAAAATCAATACAACCGCCATCGAGAACAACAACAACAACAACAACAACATCAACTCCAGAATAGCTCGTACAGAGTTAAAAAAAAATGATAGAGAAAGAAATTTTAATATAAACACGGCAGTACTAGTAAATAAATGAATGATCATGATGAATACTACTCGTAGAGGGTAAAAAAAGATGATAAAGAAAGGAAATAATGCCCCCCCCCCCAAAAAAAAAAAAAAAAAAAAGAAAGAAGAAAAAAGTCGCCTACGGCACTCGGTGTTCCCAGGCGGTCACCCATCCAAGTACTGACCGGGCCCGACGTTGCTTAAACTTCGGTGATCGGACGAGAACCGGTGTTCTCAACGTGGTATGGCCGTAGGCGGTAGGAGAAGCGAAATTGAGCCCTTATATACATACATCCAACACAAGTTTAAACGTGTTTTGTACTGAAATGGTCGAGATATTAGACTTTATGATAGGGAATGTTTCTTTTATCCACACTGACGTTTACAACCACCCCGCTAACTCCGCTCACCGGCCGCGTGGTACACCTGTGTAATAGACGATCACGTGATGCGTACCTGTACGGTTCCCGGTGGCGCAATGGCATGAGTCAGTCGCAAGACTGATGCCCTGACTTGAGATTCAGTGAAATTGACCGCTTTTTATATCTCTCTCTCTCTCTCTCCAAAAATCCAAGAGGAGTATAGAAAAAGACAATAAATACATGTAAAAAGTCAGTAAAAACAACAACAACAACAACAACAACAACAACTGGTACAGAGTTAAAGAAAATGGTAGAGAAAGAAATTTAAATATAAAAATGCCAGTAAAGAAATCAGTGATGAATACTACTCGACTGAAGAGGGTGAAGAAAGATGATGAATAAAGGAAATAATGCCTGGGGGAAAAAAAAAGAAGTCGCCTACGGCACCCGGTGTTCCCAGGCGGTCACCCATCCAAGTACCGACGTTGCTTAACTTCGGTGATCGGACGAGAACCGGTGTTCTCAACGTGGTATGGCCGTAGGCGGAGGTAGAGGGGAAATTGAGCCCTTATATGCATACATCCAACACACGATTAACTGTTTTGTACTGAAATGGTAGAGATATCAGACTTTACGATATGGAGTGTTTATTTTATCCACACTGACGTTTACAACCTCCCCGCTAACTCCGCTGACCGCGTGGCACACCTGTGTAATAGACAGTCACGTGATGCGTACCTGTCGGGTTCCCGCTGGCGCAATGGCATGAGTCAGTCGCAAGATGCCCTGACTGGAGATTGAAAATGGCCACATTGGTATCGCTCTACAAGATTCACATTTCGAAGGAAACTGGATAAAGAGTGAATCCCTGTGGAGAGCCTGTCAAAAATCCATGAGGAGTAAATACAAAAAGACAATAAATAAATGTGTAAAGTCAGTAACAACAACAACAACAACAAAAGCCCGCAGAGTTAAAGGAAATGATAGAAAAAGAAATTTAAATATAAAAATGCCAGCAAAGAAATAATTGTTTAATACTACTTGTAGAGGGTGAAGAAAGACGATAAATAAAGGAAATAATGCCTGGAAAACTTGAAAAAGGAAAAAAAAAGAAGTCGCCTACGGCACCCGGTGTTCCCAGGCGGTCACCCATCCAAGTACTGACCGGGCCCGACGTTGCTTAACTTCGGTGATCGGACGAGAACCGGTGTTCTCAACGTGGTATGGCCGTAGGCGATAGAAAAGGCGATACTGAGCCCTTATATGCATACATCCAACACAAGACTACCTGTGTTTGGTAATGAAATGGTCGAGATATTAGACTTTATGATACGGAATGTTTATTTTATCCACACTGACATTTGCAACCACCCCGGCTAACTCCGCTCACCGCGTGGCACACCTAACGGTCACGTGATGCCTAGCTGTAGGGTTCCCGGTGGCGCAATGGCATTATAGTCAGTCGCAAGATGCCTTGATTTGAGATTGAAAATTGCTGTACATTGCAATCGTTTTAAAAGATTCACATTTCCAGCAGAGAAAAAAAATGGAGAGAAAAAAAAATGAAGAGAAACAAAAGGAAGTGAATAAAAAGTGAAGCCATGTGGCCGCGGAACCGCGGCATGGCAAATATCCAAGAGGAAAATAGAAAAAGACACCGAATCAGTAAATAATGAATAAAATCAATACAACCGCCATCGAGAACAACAACAACAACAACAACAACTCCAGAATAGCTCGTACAGAGTTAAAAAAAATGATAGAGAAAGAAATTTTAATATAAACACGGCAGTACTAGTAAATAAATGAATGATGAATACTACTCGTAGAGGGTAAAAAAAAATGATAAAGAAAGGAAATAATGCCTCCCCCCCCCCCCCCCCAAAAAAAAAGAAGTCGCCTACGGCACCCGGTGTTCCCAGGCGGTCACCCATCCAAGTACTGACCGGGCCCGACGTTGCTTAACTTCGGTGATCGGACGAGAACCGGTGTTCTCAACGTGGTATGGCCGTAGGCAATAGAATAAAACTGCTGTACATAATCATTGCAATCGTTTTAAAAGATACACATTTCGAGGAGAGAAAAAAAAAAGACAAAAAAGGAAGTGAATAAAAAGTGAAGCCCTGTGGAACCGCCTGGCAAATATCCAAGAGGAAATAGAAAAAGACACCGAATCAGTAAATAATGAATAAAATCAATAAAACCGCCATCGAGAACAACAACAACAACAACTCCAGAAAAGCTGTACAGAGTTTAAAAAAAATGATAGAGAAAGAAATTTGAATATAAACACGGCAGTAAAGAAATGAATGATGAATACTACTACTGACTTATAGTACTCGTTGAGGGTGAAAAAAAGAAAGAAAAGAAGATGATAAATAAAGAAAATAATGCCTGCAAAAAAAAGCCGCCTACGGCACCCGGTGTTCCCAGGCGGTCACCCATCCAAGTACTGACCGGGCCCGACGTTGCTTAACTTCGGTGATCGGACGAGAACCGGTGTTCTCAACGTGGTATGGCCGTAGGCGGTAGAAAGGGTGGGTGGGTGTTTAACGTCCTTTTCCACCACATAGGGTGATATCAAAGACGGGGCAACGATGAAAAAGCCAGCACAAATATTTGGCCCCAGCGGGGATCGAACTCACGACCCGAGCATTAGAAGTCCAACACTCTACCATTCGACCACCCCGGCTCCCCAGGCGGTAGAAAAGGTGAAACTGAACCATTATATGCATACATCCAACACAAGATTAACTGTGTTGTGTACTGAAATGGTCGAGATATTAGACTTTATGATACGGAATGTTTATTTTATCCACACAGACATTTACAACCACCACGCTAACTCCACTCACCGCGTGGCACACCTGTGTAACAAGACGGTCACGTGTTCAGTGCGTACCTCTCGGGTTCCCGCTGGCGCAATGGCCGGCTTGAGTCATTCGCAAGATGCCCTGACTTGAGATTGAAAATGGCCGCTTTTGGTATCGCGTTCAAACATTAACATTTCGAGGGGGGAAAAGGAAAGTGGATAAAGAGTGAATGCCTGTCAGCCTGAGTGGACAGCCTGGCAAAAATGCAAGAGGAGTATAGAAAAATGGCAATAAAAACAAATAAATTAAGTCACTAACATCATCAACAACAACAACAACAACAACAACAACAAACACTTGTACAAAGTTAAAGAAAATGATAGAGTAAGACATTTAAATACAAGAGTGTCAGTACAGAAATCATTGATGAATACTACTCTCGGTTAAGAAAGATGATGAATAAAGAAAATAATGCCTGGGGCGGAAAAAAAAAGAAAAAGAAAAAAGGAAAGGGGGGGGGGGGGGGGGACGGGGGGCAAGGAAAAAAAACAGTCGCCTACGGCACCCGGTGTTCCCAGGCGGTCACCCATCCAAGTACTGACCGGGCCCGACGTTGCTTAACTTCGGTGATCGGACGAGAACCGGTGTTCTCAACGTGGTATGGCTGTAGGCGGTAAAAAAAGGCGACAGTGACGTTTACAACCACCCCGCTAACTCCGCTCACCGCGTGGCACACCTGACGGTCACGTGATGCCTAGCTGTAGGGTTCCCGGTGGCGCAGTGGCATTAGTCAGTCGCAAGATGCCTTGATTTGAGATTGAAAATTGCTGTACATTGCAATCGTTTTAAAAGATTCACATTTCGAGAAGAGAAAAAAAAAATGAAGAGAAAAAAAGGAAGTGAATAAAAAAGTGAAGCTCTGTGGAACCGCCTGGCAAATATCAAAGAGGAAAATAGATAAAGACATTCAGTAAATAATGAATAAAATCAAAACCGCCATCGAGAACGACAACAACAACAACAACAACTCCAGAAATGCTGTACAGAGTTTAAAAAAAAAAATGATAGAGAAGAAATTTGAATATAAACACTGCAGTAAAGACATGAATGATCAATACTACTACTAATACTACTCAGTCGTAGAGGGTGAAAAAAAGATCATAATAAAAAAAATAATGTCTGCAAACAAAGAAGAAAAAAAAAAAGTCGCATACGGCACCCGGTGTTCCCAGGCGGTCACCCATCCAAGTACTGACCGGGCCCGACGTTGCTTAACTTCGGTGATCGGACGAGAACCGGTGTTCTCAACGTGGTATGGCCGTAGGCGATAGAAAAGGCGATAGAAAAGGCGATACTGAGCCCTTATATGCATACATCCAACACAAGACTACCTGTGTTTGGTAATGAAATGGTCGAGATATTAGACTTTATGATACGGAATGTTTATTTTATCTACACTGACATTTGCAACCATCCCGGCTAACTCCGCTCACCGCGTGGCACACCTGACGGTAACGTGATGCCTAGCTGTAGGGTTCCCGGTGGCGCAATGGCATTATAGTCAGTCGCAAGATGCCTTGATTTGAGATTGAAAATTGCTGTACATTGCAATCGTTTTAAAAGATTCACATTTCCAGCAGAGAAAAAAATGGAGAGAAAAAAAATGAAGAGAAACAAAAGGAAGTGAATAAAAAGTGAAGCCATGTGGCCGCTGAACCGCGGCATGGCAAATATCCAAGAGGAAAATAGAGATGGTAGAGATATCAGACTTTACGATATGGAGTGTTTATTTTATCCACACTGACGTTTACAACCTCCCCGCTAACTCCGCTCACCGCGTGGCACACCTGTGTAATAGACAGTCACGTGATGCGTACCTGTCGGGTTCCCGCTGGCGCAATGGCATGAGTCAGTCGCAAGATGCCCTGACTGGAGATTGAAAATGGCCACATTGGTATCGCTCTACAAGATTCACATTTCGAAGGAAACTGGATAAAGAGTGAATCCCTGTGGAGAGCCTGTCAAAAATCCATGAGGAGTAAATACAAAAAGACAATAAATAAATGTGTAAAGTCAGTAACAACAACAACAACAACAAAACCCCGCAGAGTTAAAGGAAATGATAGAAAAAGAAATTTAAATATAAAAATGCCAGCAAAGAAATAATTGTTTAATACTACTTGTAGAGGGTGAAGAAAGACGATAAATAAAGGAAATAATGCCTGGAAAACTTGAAAAAGAAAAAAAGAAGTCGCCTACGGCACCCGGTGTTCCCAGGCGGTCACCCATCCAAGTACTGACCGGTAGGCCGTGGGCCAGAGGCCTCTAAAAGGCCTAGTTTTTGAGTTTTTTTCAAATTTGTGCAAATCACAAAATTTTAAGTGTCCCTAAATGTAAATTTCACGCTGATTTCAAATCTGAAGAGATCCCAAACGTAAGTATGCGCACTACTTCAGAAAATGAGGGACAAGTCTGTGATGACCCTTCATAAGAAGTATCAATACTGTGATGTTTTGTGGCTGCAAATGATGCACTATTCTATTCAAAACAATCTGTCTTGTCCCTTTTGCCTATGACAATATAAACTATACATGATTAGTAAACAAATTTGGCAGTTAAGGTTACTTGCAGGTAGGAAAAATATAAGAGAGATAATAAGAAGATAAGAACTTTATTAATCCCCTCAGGAAAATTTATCGTGTACAGCTCTTGATCACATAATACACAGTACAACTATTATGACACAAGAACAAAATCTCCATGAAGAAATCAGCCATGCACCCACACGCGCGTCCACCCATCACATATATATATATGCACCCACACACTTAAGTGACTTATCCATAGTCATAGCATACACTCTTCTCAACCATACCGCCATGCCACACACCACAAAGTGAAATAACCTGCACACATAATACATACTACATAGTGAAGCTACGTATTATAATTACATTATTAAAAACAAATCTACAATTCAGGGGATACTACTATAGTTCATCATAGGCACTGATCTACTGGTGTACGCCTATGTAATTTACATCATGCATCCACGCACTCTTCACTCATACACCCATCAAATACACTCCTGGCAGAAATACTGTTATGAATTTCATGATTAAGAAGAAAACTGTAATTCAAAATAATTCAGTCCATCACAAAAACAAAATCTCCACATAAAATCAACCATGCTTTGCACACTTATCTGCTCATCCACATATCACATGCGCACACACACTCAGCCATAGTCGTACACTCCACACCTCCACGCCATACATCACCTGGTGAAATACATTCGGATTTCCAATGCACTAGTCATCTTGCCTCATAATTTCAAACATAATATAAAAAGAACTAAAACTGTTAGAATACTTTGAGAACACAACCACAACAGGGGTTATTTCACTTTAGCAGCACACTGTACAGCAGCAACAGGTAGTGGATGGCACGCTCTGAAAACAGACTAAGACCTACAGTTATCTGATCAAAGCTAAGTTCTAATCATCAATTAAACGCTTTAGTAGCTTCAGGCAAGAAAGATCTCCTATGCCTTTAAGTTTGGCTTGCAGGAGTAATTATTCTCCCACTGAATGTACTTCTCTGGCCCTCGATGAGGCTGAACAGGGGGTGTCACTGTCAGACACTGGACATGACAGAGATGTTTTTTTCTCAAGTCTCTTATAATAAATTATCACTTCAAGCCTCTTCTGGGGTTTCCCCACCACTGACTCAGCTTTCTTTACAACTTTGTCCACTCTACCCCTGTCCTGTTTTGAGATCTGACTACCCCAACAGACACAGCCCAAGAAGAGGACACTGCCTACAAAAAGTATAATGGACATGTATGTACATGTGTGTAAAACATGTTCAGAGTTTTCTCACTAGCATCAAAAGAGTGTAATTTCCTCAAGGAGTACAGTCTGGATTGAGATTTCTTTATCACATGATCAGTGTTAGCATTCCAGTTCAGTCTGCTGTCAATAATCACCCCCAAGTATATAATATATAGGTCAACCCTCTGAAATACCTCCCCCTTAATATCTACAGGATCAACATACTTGGCTTTTTTCCCTGAAATCAATGACCATTTCTCTGGTCTTACCAATACTGAGATGTAAAAAATGACACCACTCAACAAAGTTTATTGTAAAGATGGGCAACAAACATCATAATATATTATATTGGGAATGAGGAGACTGAGACGCAGCAGTATGCAATAAAGCTGAAAAAAAAACAACAAAAAAAACCTCCTGACTGAGTACAGTGCCATTAGTATTTAAAACGATAAAGTTGAACAGCATAACGAAACAGTAATGCTCATAATTACTTACAATACAAGGCAGAAAACTGCATGGTCTGTTTTCACGGTCTCTTGGTGTAGCACCTGAATGCCCTGTCTCATCATCTGACTGGTCTGTGAGAATTTAAACTGGTGTTGTCACACTCTCAGATATTGTGGCTTTAATTGTTAATACCTCAGACGTCACTGTCAGAATTTACACTGGCGTTGCCTTAGCCCCCAATGCTGTGGCTTTACCAGTAATTTCTGTCACCTCAGATATCACTGTCATACTCTGATGTGTCACTGTCACAATCTGAAGCACCATCACACACCTGGCTCTCAGCTTCATCTGCACTGTTAGCTACATGTAAGATGTCTTGTGCAGTGGCAAGAATCTTTCTCTTTACAGTCCCACTGACATCAGCAAATTTGTCCAGCCAAACTTCATTAATAGAAGTACCACACATCCACACCAATAAATTGAACAAGCCCACAAGAACCATCTCCATAGCATGCTCCGTTGTGAGATCCTTGCTGTCAGCAGGCCATACTGCTGGTGATGTCACTGACATGACCTGCTCCCTCAGATACATGCTCCCATGGTAAAGTTGCCTCTTGTTGGCCTCATCTGAAAAATATTGTACCAGCAACAGGCATATAGTGACCTTAGGCAGGATGCTTGGCACAGCTGAAATACTCCCCGATCCCCTCCCCAAACAACTCAATTAGTACTGATCTAGGAAGTAGTGGAACTCTCATTTTTTTTTTTTTTTTTTTAAATATACGCTATTCATCGTGCTACGTTGAAGTTGACCGTGACTACAAAGAAGTCTAGACCTGTCTATATTATGAGGTCCGGCAACGTAATTATCAAGATCACTGAAAAATGCTCATATTATCATTGTGATTACATACTATTTTCACGAACTTCTCATTCAATTTAATAAATCAAACCTAATCCGAAGCACCACGAACAAAAGTTGCAGAAACTTACCTTGAACTATGATATGCCTGTAATCGATTGTAGCATTTCTTGTGAAACCCTGCCTCGTCAACGTTGAGGTCACTAAAGGCTTCCAAAGAATGACGAGCGACGTCTCCTCGAGTGCAGACGAACAAAGACCACCTTTCGCGACATTCCGAGACTCTTTGCATCGTTTTCTCGCTGAAAGAAAACTGTTTCACTACTGTTGGTCGCCCGTACATGCGTGGGCAGCCATGTTTGTTTCCAAGCGTAGTCTCTTTCTGATTGGTCGAAAAATTAATTTATTCATCAAGTGAATGAATCGGCGCCTCTTCAGTAAAATCCGATTACCTCCCTTACAAGCTCTTTCTAATTATCTTTCATCCGCGATTAAAAACCAGTGCGCAACATTTCAGCTGAGATCTCCCAGTTTCTATCTAGTTATGGTGTATTATTGATGATAAAAACCAGAAAATGTCATTTGCATTGCAAAAATATTTTATGACACGAAAACCGAGGGCAGCCCACGGCCTACGGGCCCGACGTTGCTTAACTTCGGTGATCGGACGAGAACCGGTGTTCTCAACGTGGTATGGCCGTAGGCGATAGAAAAGGCGATACTGAGCCCTTATATGCATACATCCAACACAAGACTACCTGTGTTTGGTAATGAAATGGTCGAGATATTAGACTTTATGATACGGAATGTTTATTTTATCCACACTGACATTTTATCCACACCGGCTAACTCCGCTCACCGCGTGGCACACCTAACGGTCACGTGATGCCTAGCTGTAGGGTTCCCGGTGGCGCAATGGCATTATAGTCAGTCGCAAGATGCCTTGATTTGAGATTGAAAATTGCTGTACATTGCAATCGTTTTAAAAGATTCACATTTCCAGCAGAGAAAAAAATGGAGAGAAAAAAAAATGAAGAGAAACAAAAGGAAGTGAATAAAAAGTGAAGCCATGTGGCCGCTGAACCGCGGCATGGCAAATATCCAAGAGGAAAATAGAAAAAGACACCGAATCAGTAAATAATGAATAAAATCAATACAACCGCCATCGAGAACAACAACAACAACAACAACAACTCCAGAATAGCTCGTACAGAGTTAAAAAAAAATGATAGAGAAAGAAATTTTAATATAAACACGGCAGTACTAGTAAATAAATGAATGATGAATACTACTCGTAGAGGGTAAAAAAAGATGATAAAGAAAGGAAATAATGCCCCCCCACCAAAAAAAAAAAAAAAAAAAAGAAAAAAAAAAAGAAGAAAAAAGTCGCCTACGGCACTCGGTGTTCCCAGGCGGTCACCCATCCAAGTACTGACCGGGCCCGACGTTGCTTAAACTTCGGTGATCGGACGAGAACCGGTGTTCTCAACGTGGTATGGCCGTAGGCGGTAGGAGAAGCGAAATTGAGCCCTTATATACGTACATCCAACACAAGTTTAAACGTGTTTTGTACTGAAATGGTCGAGATATTAGACTTTATGATAGGGAATGTTTCTTTTATCCACACTGACGTTTACAACCACCCCGCTAACTCCGCTCACCGCGTGGTACACCTGTGTAATAGACGGTCACGTGATGCGTACCTGTACGGTTCCCGGTGGCGCAATGGCATGAGTCAGTCGCAAGACTGATGCCCTGACTTGAGATTCAGTGAAATTGACCGCTTTTTATATCTCTCTCTCTCTCTCTCCAAAAATCCAAGAGGAGTATAGAAAAAGACAATAAATACATGTAAAAAGTCAGTAAAAACAACAACAACAACAACAACAACAACAACTGGTACAGAGTTAAAGAAAATGGTAGAGAAAGAAATTTAAATATAAAAATGCCAGTAAAGAAATCAGTGATGAATACTACTCGACTGAAGAGGGTGAAGAAAGATGATGAATAAAGGAAATAATGCCTGGGGAAAAAAAAACAAGATGGCCACTGACCAGCCCAATATGTTGTTTCCATTTAATCACCTGCTGTCGTCACGGTCGTTCTTTTGTAATGCCATGTATTCGGGAGGACACACACACACACACACACACACACACACACACACACACACACACACACACACACACACACACACACACACACACACACTACACTCTCTCTCTCTCTCTCTCTCTGAATGGAAACAACTGACCGGACTTGTCAGACCAATCTTGGTTTTGGAAGAGAGACGTCAAGTTGTTTTATTTGAAATCTATGACGTTTTCCTCATTGGGATGACGCATAATACATTTGACGTAATAACTTTGACTCGGATACAATTCTTGCAATGAAAGCAGCCCCATGAAAATTGAAGTGTTGCTGCTGCGCAGTGTAAAGATCGAATTTATACCGGCTCAATGTGTTTAACAGACAAGTCTGCGCGGCGAACGTTTTTTCACTATGTGTTATGTCTGCTGCGCGCGCGCACACACAGACACACACAGACATACGCGCGCACGCACGCACGCACGCAGACTTGCGCGAGCCGCGTTTGTGCATGTGCTCCATTGAGACCTATGTGGTGTTCTCTCACTCTACTATGCTATTGAGTGAGAGTCAGTGGGAAAAACAAAGCTCACTACATCAATGAAACTCCCGCTTTCCCCGTCTACAAATAGAGAACTTCCGAAAAGTGACGACACACCCCCACGTCAATCAAACATGACGTCGGCAAACTGACGATGTTTGTGAGGCGTGTGGCTTGTGTAAAGGAAATGTCCTTCGAGTACAAATTTTCGAGTCAACTGACGACAACGGCTGCAGTGAATTTTTCTAATTTTTTTGTATATTTTTTATGGCACCCCAGGCTCATTATCTATGTATAGTAGGAGCGATTTTGAGATCTAAAGTGTGTTCACCAGCACTTTCATCAGGTACGGCTTACGCCAAAAGTATAAAAGCGACAACCTCCAAAATTCACTCAGTTGAGAGTCCGTACTCACGCTATCTATGTCCCAAAAATGGAGTGGTTTAGGTAAATATTACGCCTTTAAACGCCAGAAAGCCACTTTTTTTTTGAAAAGGGCGATAACTCGCAAATCATGTGTGCAATCGTACCTGGATCGGGCCTTCTATTCAACAATCTTGATTCATTTAGAAACCCCAAATTTGAAATCGATCGGTTCAGTATTTTCGGAGAAATAGGCATCTGAACTGGGTTCACATGCAATGTCAACTCAGGCTCGGTTTACATGAAAACTATAAGAGCGACCATTTTCTAGTAGTGACTCCGTTCAGAGTCCGTATTCAAGCTATCTACTGCCAAAAAATTGAGTGATTTAAATAAATATTACGCCTGTACACGAAAGACAACCAACTTGTATCAAAAGGGCGATAACTCCCAAATCACTTAAGCAATCATCACACGCTTGAATCGTCTAATGTAACATTTCGATATATTTGGATACCCCAAATTTGAAGCCATTCGGTTAAGTATTTTCGAAGAAACGGGCCCGGACACAATTCACACACACACGCACACACATCCACACAGACGGCACTCACTGAGGAGGAGAAGTGCGTTCGGCGCACTATACATGCCAGCATCGATGACGTACGTTTTCTTACGTCATTGTCAGAGTTACACTTGCATAATCGTCTCTGCGGGAGATCGGCAGTGACGTGCGTTTGTACCACAGATGCTTGCCCATGAACGTGGAAATTTTAGAAAAAGAAGTCGCCTACGGCACCCGGTGTTCCCAGGCGGTCACCCATCCAAGTACTGACCGGGCCCGACGTTGCTTAACTTCGGTGATCGGACGAGAACCGGTGTTCTCAACGTGGTATGGCCGTAGGCGGAGGTAGAGGGGAAATTGAGCCCTTATATGCATACATCCAACACACGATTAACTGTTTTGTACTGAAATGGTAGAGATATCAGACTTTACGATATGGAGTGTTTATTTTATCCACACTGACGTTTACAACCTCCCCGCTAACTCCGCTGACCGCGTGGCACACCTGTGTAATAGACAGTCACGTGATGCGTACCTGCCAGCTAAGAAATAATTGATTAATACTACTTGTAGAGGGTGAAGAAAGACGATAAATAAAGGAAATAATGCCTGGAAAACTTGAAAAAGAAAAAAAAGAAGTCGCCTACGGCACCCGGTGTTCCCAGGCGGTCACCCATCCAAGTACTGACCGGGCCCGACGTTGCTTAACTTCGGTGATCGGACGAGAACCGGTGTTCTCAACGTGGTATGGCCGTAGGCGATAGAGAAGTTGAAAGGTAATCATTATATTCATTACATCCTACACACGATGAGGGCGTTTGGTGACAAAATGGTCCAGATAAAAGGCCAAATGACGTTGAATGTAAAACAAAAACTAATTAAAAAAACCCCGAACGAAATGAAAAAAACATACAAACATGAATACTACTGGTGCAGAGTGAAAAAATAAAGAATACAAGAAATGCTGCGTGAAAAAAGCGGGGGGGGGGGGGGGGGGGGGAGAAAGAGAGAAAAAAAAGAAGTCGCCTACGGCACCCGGTGTTCCCAGGCGGTCACCCATCCAAGTACTGACCGGGCCCGACGTTGCTTAACTTCGGTGATCGGACGAGAACCGGTGCTCTTAACGTGGTATGGTCGTAGGCGATGGAGTAGTCGAGTGAGTGAGACTGAGTCATTATTTGCAGTACATACTACACGTGATATATGTACAATTCCCCTTAATTAAAAAAACCAAAACAACAAAAACAGGAATACTATTCGTGGAGAGTGAAAAAACATAACGAATAAAAGAAATAATGCGTGAAAAAAAAAGGAAAAGGAAAATTTAGGTGCAGATTAGCCACAGACGTCCCACGAGCACATGTTTGCAAAGCATTTCCGTTATGCTATAAGTGTCCGGGGGCATGCTCCCCTGGATTTTTTTTGTTAAAAATCAGACTAAAATCTGTGCAAGTTGATGCTTTTCGGTATGAATTTAAATGTTTCAGAGGAGGAAATGCTTTATTTTGGAGGCAAAGTTTTAAAAATGAGACTAAAATCTGTGCAATGTGGTACATTATGGAATGATTATAAGCCGGTGACGAGGAGAAGGAAACACACACTTTCTGAGGGGAGGACCGTATTCAGCCGTAGGTAGAAATCCGCCAAGAGGTGGGAGATTTTAAGCCATGTATCTTTGAACATAGTACGTTTGTTGTCTGACCACCACGTAATAATAATAATAATAATAATAATGATTATGAATTGTACTTATATAGCGCAAAATTCTCACATAATGACTCAATGCGCGTACTCCCGCACTCAGACCAACAAATATGCACACACACACACACACACACACACACACACAGCAGCAGCAGCAGCCGATTCAGGATGAGGTAAGTGGGCTTAATCGAAAGCCAGCCGAACAGATGCGTTTTCAAGTCAGACTTGAAACGATCTATGTCCGACTGGTCTCTCAGGCCGGTAGGTAGTGTGTTCCAGAGTGACGGGGCAGCAAACCGGCTGAAGTTCAGTTAAACGCGCGCTCGCCAACTGTTTTCAGGTTTCGACGGGGAACGTTCAGTAGTTTTTCAGATGAAGAACGAAGAGTGCGACACTTAGCACAGTCTCATGTTCGGAAGCACAAATATAACTCAGCTGAACCTGAAAATCTGTGACTTTTTTTGTTTTTGAGTCTTTTGACAGTCACGGTCAACCGGTACCGGGGACCCCCCAAAGGAACAGAACTCTGCCCAATATTGCCGGTTTCCCGGTGACTCGCTGGATAAAGAACTTACTTTTTTTGCAGGAGGAAGGCGTGAGCTGCTGCAGTTTTGATGGAACGACGTTTCTGACTTCGGATGACATGGCAAGCAGCGACAGCCTGCTGGACTGGTGGAACCACCTCGTGACGGACGATGAAACTTGCGATGAGCTCACTGACTTTCAGCTACAATGCATGGTTGGCAGGTTGGTCTGGTTTCGCGAGTATCCTGGGAAGTGCTCGGCTGATTTTAAACTGATTCTCGCAAGAAAGGTATACTTAACCCAGAGTCAGCCGAGTTTCGGAAGCATGATGAATAACTATCAGCCGGCTATCCAGGCTGTTAAAGCGGCTCTGGAATCCTCTGTGTGTGTGTGTGTGTGTGTGTGTGTGTGTGTGTGTGTGTGTGTGTGTGTGTGTGTGTGCACGCGCACGCCCACGTGCGTGTGTGTCTGTTTGATGTATTTCCGCCGTGGACTGTTTTCCTATGCGCTTCAGATACAGGACATCACTTTAGTTACAGGACATCACAACAGTCAGTTCATGTTTTCTTTTAACCCTGAAATTCACTCGTGTCAGTCTTTACAGATATTGCCAACTTCTTCCAACTGTGTGTGTGTGTGTGTGTGTGTGTGTGTGTGTGTGTGTGTGTGTGTGTGTGTGTGTGTATTCCTTTCTTTTGTTTGACGTTATCTCCGATAAATTTAAGCATCTACATGTTTATTTTAGTCTGTACGTTCGAGTTACAAGATTCCAGCTCATGCTTTCTGTTCATTCCTAATTACCCACCCGTTTGTTTCCAGATACTGCGGACTTCTTTCAACAGTCGAGGTTTGGTCCAACACCGACCTGCGCGTTGAGGTTCGTGACGTGGCGGAGGCAGCCAGTGAGGTCGGGTCTCGCTTTGCCAGCATCGTCCTAACCCCGGACCAGCAGGCCGCCCTCGATTGCCAGGAGCAGTACGTCTATCTTCACGGCCCCCCGGGCTCCGGCAAGTCGGTCATGCTAGTCGTCAAGGCGAGGCAGTGGATGATGGGGGGAATTGACGTAGGGATCCTGAATCTAGACTTCGGTAAGGCCGGGCTGCCGGTCGGCCACTACATCCACGAAAGCATTAACCGATGGGTGCAGCAAACCTTCCTTGACCCCGATACTCCGGCTTTCGAAACCGGGACTAAGGAACGTGAGCCCGACTACCATGACACGGAGGTGGAACGTGGAAATGCAGAAGACGACAAAACCCTGTCCAAAGAAAATGGCTCCAGTCAGGTACAGATCCAGTCAAGAAAACACCCAGAAGGGACCCAGCCAAAGAAACCCGTCTCTACAGAGGGACTTGCGACAGTGGACCAAGACGCCATTTCAAACTCGAGTGGTCCAGACAATACTGAGAACTCTTCCGCTGCAGGACCCTTTCTCCCACGCTGTTTTCGTATAGACATGGACCTGGAGAAGAACACCATCGAAGATCTGATGAAGGTTATCAGGCAGAACGTACGGCCAGGGGTACCGTGCTACTTCCTGAAGGACGAGTTCTACTGGAGAGATGGTCTGATGCCCGTCGTGGAGGCCATCAAGGCCGAGTTCCCAATGAGCAAAATCTGGTGCGCGGAAATCACTGGGCCGGAACCTCTGAATGGGTTCGCAGAGCTGCAGCTGAAGGCAGTACTGAGATGCCCTCCTACAGTACAGGTAGAAACTGGTTTGCGCACTTGCTTTTAGTACACGAGCGGGTGGATTGTCTTCCACTTTTATTCTTGCTTCCCCCTTTTTTCAGAAATGATATATTAATAAGTCTTAAGACATGACCGTATGTGGTTTTTGCATAATTCAGTACAGTTCCACACTTGACACTGAGCCATTTTTGTTTGACCCCAAATTACAGACTGTACATATCCACATAACGAAATCAGTGTTTTCTTTGACTTAAGAAACTTACCTTTTCACAGACATTACTTTAGTGTATCGATTCAGTTTCTGTATTTTGATTTTTTTCCAATAAACTCAGGGCATCCTGAAGAAAACCGACTGGGTGGAGCAGAACCGAGAGCTGTACACAGAAGATAGCACTCTGCACGGTCTCCCCACTGACGGACTCAAACCGCGGCTTCTGCAACACGAAGGCCACCTAGCCACCAGTCCGCTGGAGTGTCCACAGTGCGCGGACCTCCTTCTCGACTTCTTTCGCCAAGACCTGAAACTGGAATTCGGACAGAAGTGCAACGAAGAGGCGCCTAGGAGTAGGAACGATGGATGCCCTGGTTCTTCGAAAACCGATGAAAATGCTCGCAAAACTGCGACAGCATTCAGTGTGGGAGGATCTTCAGATGACGAAGTAAGCTTGCGTTCTAGTGCAAGTTGCCGATACAGTGGCAGCGAAGCTCGACCCGCTCTTGGAAAAGAGTGTACATGTGTTCGATGTGTGCCATCTGATACATCCTCGCAAAAGAATATAAGCAAGACTGGAACATCTTTGCCACCTGGCAATGAGCCAGGCACATCGTCGAAAGCCGCTTCCGAAAAGCGATCAACAAGTTGTACAAGAAAGTCAAAAAGCAAAAAGAAGCGCAGCAGCTGTCCGGCCCAGCGAGTGAAGTTCAGCGACATCGTGTTGCTCGTGTCCTACCCGCAGCTCTGCTACAAGCCAGACCCAGTCCTGCTACTGGTCAGACCCAGACTGATGGACGACCACCACACTAGCATCCAGGAGTCCGCCTTCTACCAGCGGTTACTGGAGGCTGGGCTCCCGACCACGTTTCTAGCGCCCACAGCAAACGCGCAAGACATCGCCCTGCCGAGCGAGGATAAAGTGTTGTTCACTGTCACGAACGCCGTGATCGGACTGGAGAGGAAAATCGTCGTGTACATTCCCTGTGAGTCCAAGCACTTTAATTATCCGGTCAGCGTCACACCGCCTCTGATGTCAAAGAGTGACGACCTCAGCTGCATGTCTGAAGCCACAAAGAATACGTCCGCACCTGAACAGAACAACCAGCTACCACACTCAGCACACTTGGGTGATTCCCTTGGTGGCAAAGATGGTTGTAAGCCACAACTGCTGAAAGGCGATGTGACAAAAGTACAAGGACGGCAACCACCACACGGGTCTGTTCGTTCGGGCCAACTTTCGGATGGCTGTACTCAAGCGATGGCAGTGGGTTGCGAAGCTTTTGGAAAGACTGCTTCAGTTTATTTCTCCGAACAACCAGGGAAGGCTGTCGAGACAGCTAGTTCCGACATCAGCGAGGGTGTTCACGAGTTCAGGATTACGGATCCCCCCAGTGAAAAACTGCAGCCTCAGCACAAAACCGAGGACGCGTCTCCCTTACCTCATAACTCTTACACTTCCCACAAGCATTATCAGGACACAGGTCAAACTTGTCGTAAATGGCAGGGAGGATCTGAATCTCATTTGAAATACTCAGTAACTTCAGGACAGAGATGTCGTCATGTGGGAATCGAATCTCCAGGCATACCCCAAGTTTGTTCAGCTCCCTTCCAAGACGTCCCCTCCCAAGACGTCCCCTCTGGCTCAGCTTTCAAAGCAGATGAAGATGACGCTTCTCACCTAACCCAGGCCAGTAGCGGAGACACTGCCGCGGTAAATGAAATCCCAGCACCACAAGGGTTTCATTTTAAATCGAAGTATAATGCTCAGGTACTCGACTATGCAGCTCCGGTCCTCGCGGACTCCAGAGAAGGTGAGCGACAGGCAGGGAAAGCTGGCTTGTCGGATGATGACTGGGCTAAGCTGGAGAGCCGACTCCTCACGAGAAACATGAAGAGCGTCTTCTACTCAGCCTCA
>JACVVK020000093.1:1727500-1750000 GCA_018292915.2 Batillaria attramentaria
GACTGAAACTGCTGGACATTCTCTCCGAACTGTGCGATGGCCGTGTCCAGCTCATCTACAACATGAAAAAAAATTCGCATTTCCCTTATGGTATTCAAATTCATTACCTTTGACACGGATGAGTAAACAATAACAGCAAAAGGTCTTGAAAATAGCTCCCATCGGATCAGCAATAAGAACAACAAGTACAAGAAGAAGAAGAAGAAGAACAACAACAACAACCGCAACAACAACAAACACCATTGTAACGGCTCAAAAGGCGTACGATGCGCACGTATTAGCACGTCATTTTCCTTCAAAACACTGAGAAACAAAGACTTCAGATTTTTTTTTAAATATTTTTTTTGCACATTTTCTACCGTTTTTGTTTTTTGTTTTTAAAGATAACACCGACACAGACGATGATGTGCGATATAAAACTGCGTTTGTCAAAAGCATATCGTACTAATCGTGACATTCTCATATCTTAACGCTCAGGAACTGTCGTAATTGTAATTGTCATTGCATACAGGGATTGCCATGATTGTCATTTTCATTGCATACAGGAAATGTCGTTATCATTAAATACAGGAATTGGCGGTATCATTACATACAGAACCCGTCAATATGATCAAATACCCGAATTGCCCTTATCAATAGCTTACTGTAGTTGGAGATGTTCGCGCTCAGTAGAGTCCCGTACTGGTCGTCTAATGTCTTCTTCAGTCTGGTCAGTCCCACGGCGTAATCTGTCACGTTGAACGGTATAATCAGGGAGTCGGCCAGGTACCTCACTAATTCTGCTGCAACTCGAGCCATTGCTTGGTGGAACTGCAAACACACACACACACACACACACACACACACACACACACACACACACACACACACACACACACACACTGCATGCGCCGATTTCGCCTCTCATCTCATCTCTTCCACAGTTGATAAATCACTACGCGCAAGTAGGTCGATCCGTCTCCCATCAGTGCACTGCGAGCGTGACTCGTAAGCAGCGAAAACCCCTCCGCCGCGCGAAACATGCGAAGCAACCGAACTGTAACCGAAGCACTACGTCAACGATTGATCACATCCGCAAAGTAGTTCCCGGGAAACGTGAGCCTAGTTTGATTATAGTCGATTTAGTTATACATCTTTTGCGTGTTGTTCACAAATATCCGCATTGTCAACTGTCCAAACTGTGGCTGACACTAGATTGTTGTGACGTCACTTTCGAAGCGAGCTGTGTGACGCATGCACGCACCACCACCACCACCAAACAGTCCGACAGAAGTGGAAGCAGCATTTCTTCGGATAAGAGGGTGGCTGGGTGTTTGGGAGTTTAACGTCCTTTACATACGGGTGATATCAAAGACGGGGCAACGATGAAAAAGCCAGCGCAAATATTTGGCCCTAGCCGGGATTCGAACTCACGACCCAAGCATTGGAAGTCCAACGCTCTACCATTCGGCCACCCCGGTTCCCCCTTCGAGACGAACGAACTAACGAACAAAGCGATTATTTTCTGTATTCTTAAAAACTGAACCTAACAATTCAAATTATTTAACACACACTTAAAGTATCCTTTTATGAACAGGCCTGCTCTCGTTCTAAGCAGACTCTAACATTGACGTGTACGTATGTACGTCTATTATGTCAGGCAGAAAGAAGAACCATTCGATTAACTTCGAGCGGTTACAGGTCACTCGTAACTGAACATATGTATTGGTCACGGCTGCTAAAAGGTAGGTCTACAAAACATGAGGCTGTCTGTATAGCGATCACCAGCGCCACACAACGGCTTGGTCGTTTTTTTCAATACATCGGTTTCTCACCTTGAATTCTGGATCGAACAGATTCTTGACAGCATCGAAAGTCTCATACTCCGTGTGGTAGAGGGGGTAAGAAGCTATCCGGTACTCGGGCTGCAAACAAGAACATTTGGAAGACATTTTGTGGAAACAGACGAAAACGAAATTGCGGAAAAAGAAGGAGTTACATTTACAACAGACGCGTAGGAAGATGCTGAGAGGAAGGGGGGCCCACTAAGTCGGGTGAGCCATACGGCCGGGGTGAAGAAGGGTGTGGGGGGGGGGATTTCTGTGTGTGTGTGTGTGTGTGTGTGTGTGTGTGTGTGTGTGTGTGTGTGTGTGTGTGTGTGTGTGTGTGTGTGTGTGTGTGTTGACTGCCAAGGATTGTGTCCTGCAACAGCAGAGCAGGGGGGCCCCATCACTGGTGGGCCCCCTCTCCTCTTATCAAAAGCAAGGGGGGGGGGGGGCCCAAAGATATTTGGGCCCCCCTTCCAAAAATCGAACGGGGGCCTGGGCCCTCAGAGCCCCCGTGGTTCCTACGCCCCTGTACAAGGTTTACAAAATAACAAGAACAACAAAAACAACAATAAGAACCCTCTATATTAATATCAACTGTGATATGTCAGATATCAGGGTGTGGTCTTCACATGACAACCAAACATGTTGAGTGTGCTTAAAAGTAAAATAAAAGTGATTAGTGCTTGAATTGATTAACTTGTTTTCTTTGTAAAATAATTGATTTTTTTTGTTTGTATAAGAATCAATTATTTGCTGATTCTTTTGAAATACCCCCCCCCCCTCTCTCTCTCTCTCAACTCACACTGTATGAGTAAAACATGTCCACCGAGGAAATGCCGGCAATTTGTAGGAGTGGAGCGTAGTCACTACCCGACCCAAGAGGGGACACGCTGAAAGAACATTTGTAGAAGCTATTAGCAAATCAATTTGCAAATTTTGTACACTTGGGCAGGAAAGCAATCAGCAGAACACACCATAACCACTGTCTTTTTGCTTCCATGGCTATGGTACGGGAAGATGATTCCTCTCGCCCGAAACAAATTACAAACCAAACCAAACCAAAAACCCGAAACCCGAAGCAAAGCAAAGCAAAGCAAAGCAAACCAAACCAAACCAAACCAAACCAAAACAAAACAAAACCAAACAAAACCGACAACAGCAACAACTCAAGGACCGACAACAGCAACAACTGAAGGAAATTCTTCTCATTCGTCATGGGCGTGTCAAAGGTACGCAGTCACTTCAGTCATCTACTGTGGTTTCTCCAGACTGACACTGTTACAAGACAAAGGCAACAACCTAGATGAACCTGTCTCAAACTCACTAAGGTACTTGTCCAGCCGAGTCTCCCCGATACAGCCAGGTATCATAGACAGTTTGCCTTCCTGCCTCCACTTCGTCGCTGCTCGGGTTCGGTATCTGCAATGGACGTGTTCCGTTTATTAATTCTATACTATAAAGTTTCTTTACAGAAAAAACAAACAACAACAACAACAACAACAACAACCACACACACACACACACACACACACACACACACACACACACACACACACACACACACACACACACACAAAGCAAAAATAAACAACAACAACCAAAAAAAAAACGCGTAAAGATCCAGTCAGTAATTACGAGGATGTCAGTGGGTAGTAACTCCCGACAGGATCCCCTATAGCTCAGTCTCCGAGAAACAACCCTGACCAGATCTTCACGCCAGTCAACAACGAACAAAGCAAGCGACTTGTACACATCTATTTCCTAAACAGCAACAACAACATGCAAATGTATGCGGGAGCGGGAAATGTGGAAATTAATTTACCTTTTGGGTAGCTGTATACAGAGCCCTATACATGAGCGGGGACGCACCTGCTTTGAACGTGTAGTTACCTGTAAAACATGAAACGATAAACGTTTTTCAGGGGTCTCACTCTATTTATTTTTAACTCATGCGACTGACTACCTATCACAGCAGACAAAGCGATCAGAGCACCCCTTCATCCTATCTTCGCCATACTGTGTCCAAATGCAGTAAACCTGAGTCACACAAAACACTGGAGGGGAGGGGGGGGGGAGGGTCTGAACTGGCTGACGACCTCGGCATAAGTGAAACGTTGGGCAAAGAACGCGCGCTGGGCCAAAAAAAAAAAAAAAAAAAGTATCGAAATTAGCCTAAAATATACCTCCCGACAATGTTGTCAAATGCAATCTTGTTCAGAAATTCACGTGTACTCATAAACCCTTCATTAGAAAGCGAGGGAAAGGTGACGTCAGTGAATGCTGTTATATTGTTCTTTTGGAATAAATTGAATTCTTGAAGAGGGTTTTGTCGGGTTTCCAAAAAAGCAGTGAAAACGTTGACTTTGTTTCACTTACCCCGAGAAGAAACAGAGAAACTGAGAACCCTGACTGTCATGAAATTAATATATTAGTTAAGTCACTAGGTCAGGATCGAAAGTGACTCCATAGAAAGTTTACGCCGAAAATAATTACTTATTATAGCGCTGTAACCTATTAATAAAGAATAATTCTGTGCGCTTTAAAATAAAACAACAAGTGAAAAGGAAGAAATATGTGCAAGAATATACAGAGCCATAAGATCAGGACCTAGGCACAACGACACGCACATACACATGATTAAAACAGTTAAATGGTAATCAGGGCTGAAACCAGACGGGTTTTAAGTTTTCCCTTGAAAGTTTCAAGACAGGGTGACTGGCGGAGAGAATGAGGGAGAGAATTCCAGGCTAATCGTTGCTGACTGCATTACCAAATGCGCTATACACAGTTCAGTGTATTGTGACCTCACCTTGTACAGAAATGTCGGTGTTGATGTATCCGACAGCTCTCGCTCCGAGTGACTTGGCGTATTGCTGAAAACATCAGTGGCAAAAAACAAAACTTTACATAACAGTGAATTGCTGTCATTTATTTCGCGGATTTTTATTTACATTAATTTGAACAGTGCTGAACCTAACTATAGTACGTGATGCCGTGACAACAACAAAACTTACAAATTTATGAAATGACTACAGACAATTTTACGCTGAAGATTTCTGTGTCAGTGTTGGACTGATCATGCATGCAAATTCAGCAGGATTAAATCGAAGGCAGCCACCATGATTATGCTGAGTTGTTTAACGAAAATGTATATTTACCTCTGTCCACTCGTTAGATCCAATCAAACCGTATTCCTCCCCACCCCATGAACAGAACATGATGGACCGACGTGGCCGCCATCTGCCTGAAAAACAACAAACAAAACAAACGATGGTTGATAATAAAATGTTCTCTAAGTTAACTACTGCATCAGCTATATTCAATGGATACAAAAAATTCAGAATAGAAAGAAAACAGAAAAGGAAAAACTAGAAGTCGCCTACGGCACCCGGTGTTCCCAGGCGGTCACCCATCCAAGTACTGACCGGGCCCGACGTTGCTTAACTTCGGTGATCGGACGAGAACCGGTGCTCTCAACGTGGTATGGCCGTAGGCGGTAGACTAAGTGAAATTGAGTCAGTAAATGCATTACGTACTACATGTGATGAATGTAAAATTACAAAACAAACAAACAAACAAACAAACAAACAGGATGACTACTCGTCAGTACAGAGTGAAAAATATGATAAATAAAGGAAAAAATGCGTGAATAAAAAGAAAGAAAGAAAGAAAGAAAAAACAGAAGAAAGAAAGAAAAAACAGAAAGAAAGAAAAAAAAAACAGAAAGGAAGAAACAAAACCAGCAATAAAGAAACAAAACTAGAAAGAAAGAAAGAAAGAAAACCAGAAAGAAAAAAAAAAAACCAGAAAGAAAAGGGGAAAAACAGCAAGAAAAAGGATAAAAAAAAACAGGAAAGTGCCAGTGACTGCGACTTAACATTTGTAACTTACCTTCCTTGACTAGTCGCCCCATGGCCCTGGCCACCTCCAACATAGCGGCTGTTCCACCAGAAGGATCCACGGCCCCATACACCCAGGCGTCTCGGTGATTGCCTATCAGCACGTACCGGTCTGGCGGTAAGTAGTATATAGACATTTGTGAAAATGCTGCATGACAAATCAGGGTAAGGGATATTCTAGGTTTGTGAAGTGCGGTGAGAGGCACAGCATGTTAATATTTTCCCTGCCATTTTCACGTTTCTGTTGTACGAATGAAAGCGAAAACTCACGTGCACACAAACGATGCATTCATAATGAAGGAAGATTTGGTTCCATGCTCTGTAATGAAGTAGTACCATTTGGACATAGATAACCTTGATGTATAAGGATCACTAGAGATAGTGTCCCTTCTTCGCTACACCAGCGGAATCGTTTTCGTAAGATATAGTCTTTTGGATGATTATTATAAAAATACCTTAGATATGTTAGATTTTTTTTCTGAAAAATGTGTCTCTGCAAGAATGATCTGTCTTTTTGTGTGGCATTTTGGTCTCACTGAGATGGTCATGCTGAAAATTTTACTTGACCTATACAAGAAACAAGTAACGTTTTGTAACACTTGTAGTCACGGCTTACATGCTTGACAGACACACGTTTGTACACAGTTTCGTCTCACTGAGATGGTCATGCTGATAATTTTACTTGCACATACACAAGGAACAAGTAACATTTGTAACACTTGTAGTCACGGCTTACATGCTTGACAGACACACTTTGTACACAGTTTGGTCTTACTGAGATGGTCATGCTGAAAATTCTACTTGACCTATACAAGAAACAAGTAACATTTGTAACACTTGCAGTTACGGCTGACATGCTTGACACACACACTTTGTACACACAATGGCTATCACAGAACGGTGTAAATATAATCACCGGGTTCACGATTCCCCTCTGATGATGCCGATGACGTTGTGGATGCGGCGCAAGGAGTTACTGGTGGTAATAGACATCTTGACCGACCTGGAACATAGTTAATTAACTGCCAGATGCTGTTATTGCTTCCGGCTTTCACGATAGCAGGACGGAAAACTCGCTAACACGCACAGGTGTATGAGAAATAGCAGACAGAATAGAGTAGAGATTCGTATTCACAGATTGTAGTTCCAAGTCAGGGCGGTTCCTTTGTAACACATTAGAGTGTTAGAGTACCCTGCCCCCCTACGTACTTCTTCTTCGTCTTCGTTCCCAGGAGTCAACCTGCCCCCCTCCCTCCACCCCCAGTCAAACAATCACACAGACAGACAAAGCGCAAGGTTTGGTAAAAATGAAAAGACGGAATGAGGGAACCAACGAATAAACGAACTTAAATTTTCAACCGAAACATTTGTCAACTGTCAATCTGCCTTTTGCTACTAAAAAGGATTACATCAGACACAAAATGGAGAGAGAGAGAGAGAGAGAGAGAGAGAGAGAGAGAGAGAGAGAGAGAGAGAGAGAGAGAGGGTAATGTTAAAATAGCCAAAAGAGAGGAATGGAGTTATTTACTAACCATCCACTGGAGTTAAACCCTGGCCCGAATCTGTAGGTCAGGTTGAGGGCACCTCGCCAGGACTCGGGTACTTCTGGACCCGTCAGCTGCCTGTGTACATTGTCAGTGTATTATCGCCATTGTACACTCTCAAGGAATCAGCAACAAAAATTTGTACAATTATAGATGGAAGCCTTGCAGTTCTATGGACATCCTCTTTCCTTTATTAAAAGAACAGAGACCCTGTGTCTCCGAGCATCCTCTGCCTGCGCATATGTACATCGCCACCGTAGTAAAAAAAAAACACAAAAGCCCCCTCAGAAACAGAAATTCGATTACAATTTTATGGATGGTTAAAGAAAACCTGTCGTACGTGCGTCATTTTAGTATTGAGAAGTCACCATCTGTATTCTTGTGTCTGACTGTTGTCAGGAAAGCACTAAACTGTTGTATGGCCAAAGCCCAAAGGGGGAGGGACCCCCAACACACGTCCAAGAAGATTGCCAACAAGATTTTTATTACCGGCTCTGAGCCCAAGGGGCTTTTAAAGCCACGATACAGTCAAAATTATATCACCACGGGCGGCTATGTCAATATGTACATACACATGTATCATAATCAATCTCGCCCTCACTACACATTTCTCGCACACACACAAACATTCAGAGCATAAACATTACTGGTATGGTATGGTGCATAGTCCAGCAACTGGAAAATATGCCCAAGTTACGAGTTACGCAGACACGCTACAAACAGTATTAAATTTTACAATATGAGTTGACTGACATGAGCGAAGAAAGTCACAAATCAAAATAATGAGCCAAAAGCGGAGATGCGGGACCCTCGGGGTGCTCAACTGCCGCATCACGTAATTCACTTATGATGTGTAAGATGGAGTATGACGAAAGCGGCAACATTCAACCAGACCACTTACTCCAGGAAATGTCTGGCCGCCCCGTAGCCTATTGGGTGAGCTGGGATGATTGGCAGCGTCTCAGTATCGTTCTCATCGTGCCGGTAGGCAGTGCCTGAAAGTGGCAGTGTTCAAGTATTCGGAATATGTGTCACACTACATTACTAGCTCGCTCTTGTGTGTGTGTGTGTGTGTGTGTGTGTGTGTGTGTGTGTGTGTGTGTGTGTGAGAGAGAGAGAGAGAGAGAGAGAGAGAGAGAGAGAGAGAGAGAGAGAGAGAGTTATTTAAGGCTTAACGCCGCGCAAGCAGCAAAGACTAACTCGCGGCTAGAGAGAGAGAGAGAGAGGAGAGAGAGAGAGAGAGAGAGAGAGTTTTCCGTCCGTATCTTTGTATTCAACATGTTTTCCAGTTGCCTTTACTCACTGAATTGTATACCTAATGATGGATGCCACACACACAGAGACAGACCTCTCCTAACCTACTTACGAGTAGCAGGGTAGCCAGGAGTAAGTGGGTCCCCGGTGCCTCTAGCTATGCTGCCTCTCTGTGCGCCAGTGGGCGGGAGCCACCACGTGTGCGGGTAGACGTGCTCCTCGTCCTGATACAAGGCGTAGTCGGCAGGATCCGAGTACAGGATCACCCCGAGGGCGCCATGCCGTGCAGCAATGTCCACCTACACACAGCTGAGTTCAGTTCAAGATGACGTGACAACTCAGCGCTCCGGACGCTCTCCATGCCTGCAGGTGTCTCCCCACATCGTCTTCTTTTTTTTCATTGTTTACCATCATTTTAATATTATTTCCGCTTGAATATGGTGAGAGAGAGAGAGAGAGAGAGTGTGTGTGTGTGTGTGTGTGTGTGTGTGTGTGTGTGTGTGTGTGTGTGAGTGTGTGTGCCGTGTGTGTGTGTGTGTGTGTGTGTGTGTGTGTGTGTGTGTGGTAATAGTAGTTATAGTAGTAGAATGTAGCAAGGACAAGATAGAAGAAAGGACGCTGTACCTACTCTTTCATCCTTGAAAAATAAAGTGTCATTGTCATTTTCATTGTCTTTGCAACCAGTCTTTGTCTCGTTCATAAAGGTTGGTTAGCTGGGTTTATCTGTCATCTCTTCGCACACTATAGCGCCAGTTGGCACTCTCGAACTCGGCCTGTGGAGCTGGGATAGCTGATTGGTAGAGCGTTGGACTTTCCGACAATGCTGGGGTCGTAAGTTCGAGGGCCCAATATTTGTGCTGGCCTTTTTCTCGTTGCCCCGTCTTTGATATCACGGTTTCACCCATACGTGGTTTTAAGAGAACGTTAAACACCCTTGCCATTTCCATACAGATCAGTTCTCCTTGGTATTTTTGCCAGATTTTAAAGCAGACAGCCCTTTCGCGAACTATAGGCCCCTTGGCACTCTCGTATAGGGCCTGTGATATCATTATAATAGTATTGGGTAAAAAGTAACTCGCGAAGCAAGCCACTGATATCTTTGAACGAACCTTTTTGGGGTTAGGCAAACAGCGTTGCCCGGAATAAATGAGAGCAGAAGGTATTCAGGTCACCGATGTACGTTTACAGAAAACAACAGACACCAAAATAGCACGATCAGAGAAATGTAGACTAAAAAAAACAAACAACAAAAACAAAAAAAAACCAACCCCTGGACGCAGAATCGTACACAAACGTTCCTACATGTGAGTGGCTGTCGGCAATGGCAAGCACGACTTACTAACGACAGAAATATTTCGTGTTCTGAGTTGGGTGCTCTATCGAAGATTTACGAGAGAAAAGAAAAGCGTAGAAGCAGCAGCAACAGGAAAAACACCACCAGCATTTTCATCATCATCATCACCACCACCACCACCATCAACAACACAACAACGACAACAACAAGATGCTCAAGACTCACCTTGCTGCCTCTGAAGATGCTGCCATATCTGGAGATGACGATCTTTCCCTTGACGCTGATGTTGACACTCTCCAGGTAGTTATAGTCCTCCACTCGGCCATAGTTCACGTACACCAGCTCTCCCTGACGTCACACACACACACACACACACACACACACACACACACACACACACACACACACACACACACACCACGCGCAATTAGTGAAAGTTTGCTCTGTACACTATGACCAAAATATCTTGAGACGACAGGTAAAGTTGTATTTTACCCTTCAGCCTTTGATTTTGAAAGGTATGCTCATTTCAGCTATGCACCTGGCATCGACACTTTGTGTCTTCGAGGAGGCATGAAATATTACTGTTCTTAAAACGCCGCCGAAAACTTCGCACCGAAAAAAACAAAATAATGAGGAGCAAGCGTCATTGCCTCTGACATTCCAAACGTGTCAGACGACATTATTTTGGCTACACAACAGACATACCTGTACTTCCCCTGCAGGAGAGTACGCATTAAAAGGGGGCACAACTCCTTCGTAAGTTGAAAAATTGCTCTCGGCGTTAACGGAATCAAACACAGTGTTGTTGGTGCCGTCTAAAATCTGCACGCTGTTGGGTTTGTTGGGGTCCGGGTATGACAAGAGCACTTCGTACGGTGCTGCTTTCACTGAGTCCAGGCCGTATTCTGTCAGCTTCTTCTTCAGATAATCCACAAGATCGTAGTCGGCCTGTTCGCCCGCTATGTGGGGTTTACGGGTGATCTCCCTGTTGACAGAAATAGGCTCAGTGCCAGCTGATGTTTTGGAACAGTTTCGTTTGTGAGTGTGCATGCAGTGCACGGTGAAAATAGATTTATGCGCTAATTTAAGAGTTTTATGCGTACAAACACGCACACCTGTTCGTAATCGGGAACACTGGGCAATGGTATTATCAAGTTGAGTGGGAGACAGTATCGTCTACAGGCTCTGCGAAACGAGGAAAAATCAAATTGCTCAGAGATGGTATGGTATAGTATGGTATGGTAGATTTCTCCTCGGCGCACATATCCATCTCTTTTTGAAATGCTCATGGCGCCGCAGGGCTCAAGGACGAAGCAGTGAAAGCCTGCTGCCGTTAAGCGCTACTTCACGTGCAAATCTTTACCCTGCTATTCACTCTGGTGCGTGCGACAGTCTGTTTTTTCACGCTACCGGCCACAGCCTACTCTTCTTTGAAAGGTGGACGCCACGGTGGGATTTTTAGCGTGCACACTTGATATTTGTGCGTGCATGTGTACACGCCGAGGGCGGGACAGCCACCATAAATAAGTCTACACGTGGTTTTGACTCGATTTGAAAAAGGAAAAGTCTATCCAAATTCCAGCCCACCAAGTTGAACCAGGATTCGAACCGGGCGGCTCAGGATCCAAAGTCGGATACCTTAACCACTAGACCAAATCGCCTTCTCAATGATGATGCTGATTATGAGAGAGAGAGAGAGAGAGAGAGAGAGAGACGCATGTTTTTACACACACCTTAGGTTATTCTCAATGTTCTTTGCTTCGATCGACTGGATGAGAATGTCGGCGATTTCCTGATCGCCATCTTGGATGCGTCTGTCTGCTCCTTCCGGTTCCGGGCAAGCAGCGAAGCGACCAATCAAAATGCCGACAACAAATGCCAGTATGCCAACGACAAGAAGACTGATCAAACACACTTTTCTTGAACTGGAACTTTTGTAGTTATTGTCTTCTTGGTCTAGCCTGCCCATGCTACTCATCTTGAAGACATCAGGCTGTTCTGTTGGTAAGAACTCGTGGTATAATATCTGATAACAGCCGCAGCAACAACTACAACAACTGGCATGAATTCTCTGAGAGTATTTCCGGTTCTTCCTCCTACCATCTTGAAACTTTTAGACCATTACAATTTTCGGTACGCGCCATCACATGCATGTCCATAAATTCCGATTAATTATCTGAACTGATCCTGTGTATATGCGATCTCCATAAACGGCCGATGTTAAATTTAACAACATCAGCAACAACAGCAACTACAGCAACAGCAACAGCAACAACGGCAACAACAGCAACAGTAACAACAGCAACACAACAGCAACAGCAGCAACAACAACAGCGACAACAACAACAGCAATAGCAACAGCAGCAACAGCGACAACAGCAACAACAAAAACAACAACAGGAGCAACAACAACAACAGCAGCAACAGCAACAACAAAAACAACAACAGCAGCAACAGCAACAGCAGCAACAGCAACAGCAACAACAGCAGCAACATCAACAACAACAAAAACAACAGCAGCAGCAGCAGCAACAACAACAACAGCAGCAACAACAGCAACAACAACAACAACAGCAACAGCAACAACAATAACACTACTAACAATAAAGTTCGAACTCCATATCATGTCGAATCACAGACACGAGACTGGATACTACACAGCCTTTCTACTTTGTGGCTGTCGACATGCACAGTTAAAGGTTTTCATGCACTAACCTCCACTCTCAGGATTCACACTGCTTCACTCACTGTTAACAGTACGTCTTATCCAGTCTAACGTGCCCTACAAACCAGCGTGACTCCTTCACAGTCTACAGTTCATCCCGAAAAATCACATGCTCTCTCGCGCACAGCACGGGTTGGGGACACGACGCAGGTTTGAGGTAATCATTTTCGGGCTGAAGCAAGAACTTTGCACACTTCAAATACACTGAGTGTGTCTACTGTAATTTAAAGCCGAATGATTTAGTGCCCCTGTACTAGAAACGAGAACAAAAAGACGAGTGGATATTTACACTGACTGTGTGCACATCTGACATCTCGCATTTCATTCAGATCAGCCTTATTAGGCTAGTCTAATTAGGCTTTTTATATAGCAGAAGGTAGAACAAATTTGATCCTAACTTTTTATTACAGAAATCAGTAGAGCACAGGCCCCTAATGCTGTGGTGGTCTCCGTGAATTTTTTCTCCGTCCGCGTCACCGTTAAAAACGACCGTTTATCTTGCCATTTTCACTATATGAGCCCTATAAATGGGCTTTTGAGGGTGTGCACAAAGTATGCGTGTTTGCGGGTACAGAAATGCGCAGAACTCCACTCTAAATACGGTCACTGTTAGACAAGACATGCATTGTTGACATACTGAAATTTTACCCCAATCAGAATGATGCTTCCTGGAAAATTGCGGCCATCAGTTTGGCCGTTGATTCAAAGGACCCTGTAAAACGGCGGTATTTGATGCTTGTGCACTTATGAGGTCACTGCAGGTGACATGTATCGCGGAAAACATTTAGGAACATTGAACAGTTTAGTCAGGAAACGCTTCTTTGGCGTTGTGAAGTTCCCTTGTCACCGCATGTGCAGGTACGTATGAAATATGATATCCAAGTGAGCACGTTTTTCGGTAGCGATATTTTGGGGGTGTACTTACTAAAGTAGTTGCTGCGTTGTGAGTAGTGAACGGTTTTTCTCAAAGAGCAGTGCACACTCAAGAATAGTATCCCAGTTGTGTCATATCAAAAGTTCATTAAAATCGCTTTTGTACTTTTGTCACAAACAGCCAACGAAAGTGCAACCTGTTTAATAATGGCTGAATATGCGTAATGATGGGAGTAGGGACACTTGATTGGTTGCCGTGATAAGGTGTATCCGCGAAAACAAGTATAATATGATGCAAATATTCGGGCACATGCTCGGTGTTTCAGAATTATCTTCCAGAACTTGTATGAGAGATTCATTGCTTATAGATGGCCGTTAATTGAAGCTATCAGTTCCCTATATGGGCTGAAAGCGGTGCTTACCAAAAGAGCCTGCCATAATTGCTACACTTGATGCAATTTCTTTTTATACATTTGTCTTGGTGGAAAACACAATGACTAGTCGTATGAAGAAAGATCCGTGAATCTAAACAAGCACGTCTTCTTTACAGCGGTCATTATTTTTACCCATTTTTTCCATTTCCTTCATTACATGCTGCGTGGGGGGTAGGTTTATATTTTGCTGCTAGCAGCCACCAGTTTTAACTTGTCATTGTTTTACATATTGGAAAAAGTAGAGTGATTCCAGGAGAAGGAAAACGTGCATCCCACATCAAATTTCATGAACTCTTCACTGTTTGAAATAGGTGACTTAAATTACCTTTTTCTAATTAAACAGAGAATTAACTGCTACGGGGGTAGGTTACCAAGTAGCCAGATATGACGGCCACAGTGTACACAGCGTTTTTTTTTGTTATTGACCAATTTTTAGAGGAGAGGCTTGGCACTTACGTGTTACTAGCCCATCCACTATGTCCCTTTGGCTGTGAGGGGTAATGAGGGGAATCCATATTGTGGTTGGGTTAAAAAATGACTATACACAGCAAAGATTACAAATGACGCCGCTGCAGCAGGTATTGTGCACACACTTCAAGTTTGACTACTGGATATGTTAGGCCAGACACCCTGCGGTGGTCCAACGAAATGACGACAGATTTGCCTGTAGAAGCTCTCAGTTATCAAATCTTCCTTTTTCCATATAGACGTCAGTTCTCTTACTTATGGGGACCGGGCTGACACATTACGCTGCTGCAGCTGCTACGCTGGACAGATCATTTGCAGACGCACATCATGCTTTAGAGAAATGGTCCAGCATCCCTAAAATACTATTACAAGTATACCTTTTTGCCTCAAATTCTAACGCACTCAGAAAATGTCGGACATTTTCATTAATTCCTGTTTTGAGGTACAGATCCAGAAATTAGACAAACTTAATATGAAACTTCCAGTAAAATAAAATTACACGAATGCAAATTAAAAACAATAGACACAAAAGCAAATCTGTGACATCTCTTTTATTTTCAACGTGTTTTTCCTTGGGAACAAACGCCGTTATGTTGCCTTTTTTGGGACATTCACAAATTTACAAATGAAAATTACTGGCATATATTACTGGCAAAATGTGATGGAGAGTATGTAGAACACGACATCAAGTCTACAGTAGTAAGTGGCTGAATTCATTTCAAGTGTTATGAGGTATGTTAATCACACGGCAAACATGTTTACAAGGTCAAGGTCATCGGTTCGTCTGTTCACTCCCAAACATTTTATTTCATCGCTGTGTTAGAATAAGCAAAAGAACAAGCAGTCACAAGCACCAGGCAAAACAAAATTAGCACAAAAGATGTTTGTATGAGAAGATTTCTTGTGGACAACTTTGGTGACCTTGACCTTGGGAGTAAAGATCATAGAGACTGGGTGAAAATTTTGTAAATACAACTTTTGGCATAATATTTGCCTAATATGCATTGATAAGAATGCCTTTCTGGTGACCTCTAGTAAAGGTCAAGGTCACGCTTTAGTTATGAAGATTTTGCAGTCATATTTTTATTCTGAGGATGCTGTAAACTCACCAAACCACGGGGACAAAAGTTAGCAGCACCAAAATGCTTATTCTGAGCGATGAAGTAAAATGTTTTGGAGTAAACAGACAAACCAATGACCTTGACCTTGAAAACATGTTTGCCGTGTGATTAACATACCTCATAACACTTGAAATGAATTCAGCCACATACTACTATAGACTTGAGGTTGTGCTCTACATAATTTCCATTGCACTGTGCTAGTACTGAACTAGCAGCCATTATTAAACAGGTTGCACTTTCGTTGGCTGTTTGTGACAAAAGTACAAAAGCGATTTTAATGAACTTTTGATATGACACAACTGGGATACTATTCTTGAGTGTGCACTGCTCTTTGAGAAAAACCGTTCACTACTCACAACGCAGCAACTACTTTAGTAAGTACACCCCCAAAATATCGCTACCGAAAAACGTGCTCACTTGGATATCATATTTCATACGTACCTGCACATGCGGTGACAAGGGAACTTCACAACACCAAAGAAGCGTTTCCTGACTAAACTGTTCAATGTTCCTAAATGTTTTCCGCGATACATGTCACCTGCAGTGACCTGCCAAGTGCACAAGCATCAAATACCGCCGTTTTACAGGGTCCTTTGAATCAACGGCCAAACTAATGGCCGCAATTTTCCAGGAAGCATCACTTTGATTGGGGTAAAATTTCAGTATGTCAACAATGCATGTCTTGTCTAACAGTGACCGTATTTAGAGTGGAGTTCTGCGCATTTCTGTACCCGCAAACACGCGTACTTTGTGCACACCCTCAAAAGCCCATTTATAGGGCTCATATAGTGAAAATGGCAAGATAAACGGTCGTTTTTAACGGTGACGCGGACGGAGAAAAAATTCACGGAGACCACCACAGCATTAGGGGCCTGTGTTCTTCTGAAATCTGTAATAAAAAATTAGGATCAAATTTGTTCTACCTTGTTCAGCAATTTTCCTAGCCTATATCTCAAATTGTAAAGTTTGCCAGGGCCCGTATGTTAAAGTCGAGGTTAATTTAACTCACGGCTACGGGCCTAACCCAGACTAGGACAAAAGAAGCCCAAAAGCAAAATTAAATACAAAAGGAAGCGAAGAAAGGAAGATAAAAATTAATTCCTTCTATAAAGGCTTAGGCACCTTGCTGGAATGGGCCCGCTTCTTGATTTACAACTAAAAACAACAGAAAATTTTACCCTAGAGCTAGTTTAGTTCGAGGTTAGACTCTAACCCGGGGCTAAAAGCCCTAATCTTGACTATTACATACGGGCCCAGGTCTTTTCCAGCTAAAGTAAACATTCTCGATACTTGCGAGAAAAAAGAATCACGTGGAAGGTTATAGGTGATACAGAGAAGTTATAAAATTCAAGGTACAAGCAAAAGAGCTTCAGTTTGACAAAGAAAATTTGGTACACACACAAAGTGTGCCCCCTCCCCCCCGCCTCCTTTTTGCGGGGGTAGAAATGAATGACATTTATTTTTCTACGATCGCCGCTTATAATGCTCGGATATTAATTTTATAGCATAGAGGCTTCTTAGGATGTTCACACATCACAAGGTTTGACACAGAGACTTTTACTCAGAACCTAGCAGCTGCTGCACATACGTTTCATAAAAGCAACAACCAAACTATCGGCCTGAATGTGTGCAACACCAAATAGCAAGTGTCTGTGTCCGACCTGCCCTCAAGTAAACTGTTAATATTCGACATCACATGCATAATTATTAGTCTATCGCAGTTTGCTGACGGCGCTAGTAGTTCGTGCTCCTACATACACCAAGCAAAACATATCGTGACTTTGTCCTCTCCCTCCATCGTATAAAAATTTACTTTATACAAAAAGTGGAGGTTGATTCACGCCATCTGGGGTCAGATGCACTGAGAGGGACTGGGGCGTAAGTCCAAGGCTAGGCTGACTAATGGGTGAGACTAAAATATCAGTCACAGATGCGTAAATGGAGACTACGGTATGTTTACGGCTGTTTCACGGACTAAACAGTAAATGGTAATACACGCTGATGATAGTCCCGACGTAATAAACCTGAGACTAGAGCTAAGCCTCAGACTAGCCACGTTTCCTTCCGTGCATCAGACCGCAGGTGACCCTCTATGTGTGTTACGGAATGGGCCAGTGTTCAGTAAGTGCGAAGACTGAAATCACAACGTTTCGGTGATATTCATCTTAATGCTACTCTTTTAAGTTTCTCAACTTACTTAGAAACTTCTTCAGAGCTTTTGTTTGTTTTCAGATAATATTTACACCCAAAACTTTCTTAAAGATAAGAGAAGAGAAGAGAAACTCACCTTCTGTTTTCCAACTGCAGACGCATTCAAGCCAGTCAGTGAGTCTGCCGCGTGTCTGTCTCGCAGGTATCTGTGCCCTGGCAGAAACAAACGACTTGCAACAATGATAGTAACGCTCCGGCGAATGCTGCTGTGGAAGGAATCGCTTGGAGCGCGATCAAGTGCCGAGGTTTCAGCTCCGGAGAGCAAGCAGTTTTCAGGGTTGCGTGATTGATGCGAGTGTTAAGAGAAATGGTAAAGGAAGTTCTTGTTAGTTTGTGGGGTCCACATAGTGGCGTAGTACCATACCACAAACAGGACCCCTGTTCAAGTGCAGTATTGATTTTTGTTGGTGTGAAAAAAGCGTCATTTTCCTCTGATTTTTGTATTTGTAGGGCAAGTTGCATTCCGAGGGGTTGCAAACAGGTGGCAAGCTGCCAGTGAAGCTGGGACTTTTTTTTGGAATAAGACAGACAGGGGGCAGCGGAGTGGCCGGTGTGAGCGAAGAGGCTGTCCGTCGTGAAGTAGAGCGAAGTAGAGCTAGTAGAGCTGTCCGGCGTCAGTGAAGTAGAGCGAAGTAGAGCTGGGCCCGTACGTAAAACTCGAGGTTAATTTAACCCACGGCTACGGGCCTAACCCAGACTAGGACAAAAGAAACTCCACAACAAAATTAAATAAACAAGGAAGCGAAGAAAGAAAGAAAGACAAAAATCCTTCTATAACGGCATAGGCACCTTGCTGGAATGGACCCGCATCCTGATTTAATACAAACAAACAAACAAACACACAAAACAAACAAACAAACAAACAAACAAACAAACAAACAAACAAACAAACAAACAAAAGAAAATTTAACCCTAGAGCTAGTTTAGTTTGAGGTTAGACTCTAACTCGGGGCTAAACTCCCGAACCCCGACTTTTACATGCGGGCCCTGGTAGAGCTGTCCGGCGTGAAGTAGAGCGAAGTAGAGCTGGAGAGTGAAGTAGAGCTGGAGAGTGAAGTAGAGCTGGAGAGTGAAGTAGAGCTGGAGAGTGAAGTAGAGCTGGATCACCCCAGTGAGGGCAGAGAGGAAAGCAGACACTGGAATTTTTACTGAAAAACTCATGTCATATGCAGAGGGTCTGTGCGTGGTAATTTTTGTTTCTAGGTTAACTCTTACAAGACCATGCCAAAAAACGCACTTTTACTTGAAATCTTCACAAATCACTAGAAGCCAATTGTAGCCACTGTTACGCAATCAGCAGCGGTCTCCTGCCCAGCGGGGTAGGCCCACGCCTTGCGCAATAGTGGCTTAAAGTGGCTCCTACTGGTGTGCAGTGACTTGTTCTTTTCAACAAATGTTATCATATAGCGGGCAGGGGGTGCTCGGGCTCTTAAGAGTTAAAGCATTTTTTTTTTTAGGTGTGACTTTGATGCCGGGGGTTAATAAGCATCTTGAGGTGTCGGCTGACGTTTGTAGTCGTTACGTAGTGTGAAAACTGAAGTAATGGAACAGAGAGATGCCACTGTTGCGCGTGAGAGCTCCTTTGGTGGTCTTTAAGACGTGCAAGATCAAATTCTGCCATTATCTTGCCATTCTAGCTTCATACCCCATCCCCCCCCCCTTCCCACCGTACAATCCACATTACGACCTGTAAATTATCCCAAGTTTTAAGTGTTAGGTCAAGCTAAACACTTTCAGCCGTCGGATACTTTCAGTCACAGCTCAGAACCAACAACGCGAATGAAGTTGAAATTTACCACCTGCCCTAATGGGGCCATGTTTACTCTACATGATCCGTAACTTAAAAGATCTGGAATAACAGAGAGAGAGAGAGAGAGAGGAGAGAGAGAGAGAGAGAGAGAGATTTCGAAGAAAACCACTGTCCTTTTTCATTCCAGTACGCATACATGAGATTCACTGGGATATGTGCGCTATGTGTGTGTGCGCTATGTGTGTGTGCACTATGTGTCAGTGTGTGTGTGTGTGGGGGGGGGGGGGGGGGGGGGGGGGGGGGGGGGGGGGGGGGGGGGGGGGGGGGGGGGGGGGGGGGGGGGGGGGGGGGGGCGGGGGCGGTAGTTCACATTGCCTTGGCAGTTACAAGTCTTAATTCCGGAATATTGACCAACTGTCCGTGCGACCAAGGCTTTGCCCCAAGTACGTCATATGCTTACAGACTGTTAGTCTCTCTCTCTCTCTCTCCCTCACACACACACACACACACACACACACACACACACACACACACACACCACACACACACACACACACACACACACACACACACACACAGGTTCTCACACATTTAGCCGTCAGTACCTACAACTATCGTTACTGACATGACAGATTAAAATGATACCTTTCTGATCTGAAATAGGCAACCACGTATACACCCACAATACAAACTGTTAGCAAAAAGCCAAAACAGTGACAACAAAGCCCCAAATACCAAATGATTCACAGAAATTTCGGTTTTGAGACAGGCAACAGCAAAGGATGCGAAGCAATTGCTCGAAAGTTCTCTCACCAACAGCATTCTGACGTAGGCGACCCACTCGTTTACAACGCAACCAACACCACGGGGGTGTAGTCAAAATGGCCGCGGTCAAACGAAGTGCTACTCTCGTTTCAAGAGTTTCGACGACGAATCGTCTCAGATACTGCAATCTGAGCATACACGGGACTGTGTTCTGCTGTGATGTGTTCACAAAGGTAGGTGGCTGCTCGATACTCGGTCCCTTTGTGTCGAAACGAGAAACCGAAATCCGGTTGGTCAAACGATGTGCTAGTCAGTTTTGAAAATGGCCAAACGAAGTGCCATTTAATTTTTAAAAAAAAAATTAGATCAAACGAACAAATGAGTGTGCTGCTGTTCGGTCAAACGTAATGCAACACATAGATTCGCGTATCCTCAAACAGAGTGTGAGAAATTCCTTTGTCGACTTTTAGGAAACAGGTCCAAAGATGTAAATCTAAACCTTTTTAAATGTTTGATAGCGAGCGAAACTATCTGATACTGTGTGTGTGTGTGTGTGTGTGTGTGTGTGTGTGTGTGTGTGTGTGTGTGTGTGTGTGTGTGTACTATGAACCTGATTTGTAACTCTGTGTGTGTGTGTGTGTGTGTGTGTGTGTGTGTGTGTGTGTGTGTGTGTGTGTGTGTGTGTGTGTGTGTGTGTGTGTGTGTGTGTGTGTGTGTGTGTTTGAACTATGAACCTGATTTTGTAACTCTGTGTGTTTCATTGCTACTGTGTTTTAACAAATTTTGATCCTGAAATGTTTTATCACATTTAGGCAAATGGCATGTGTATGTGACTTCACCCATACACCAATAGCGACTGCAGAAATACAGAATCTTGAATCTTGACCTTTAAATCTTGATTTGAGAAATATGACTCTGTAAGAAGGTTCGTCGTCGAAACTTGTGAAGAGAGTAGCACTTCGTTTGACCCGGCCATTTCACTAGGACACCCCCCGTGAGCACTTGGCAGCTGTGTGCACATTACCGGTTTGGCTGACAGCTGTAGAAACACTAAAACCCCAAATGATGATAGCAGTAGCCGAATTATCGTTCTAAAACACTGTGACATAAGGACACAAATTGAGCATAGGGTCATGTGCAGTATTTATTTGGAGAACCCTGTTTGGCGAGTGTAGTAGTTTGTGGTGATTTTTGTTGTCACGAAAAAAGCTTGATTTTCGTGATTTTTGTATTTCGTAGGCCAAGGTGCATGCGAAGGGGCCGCAACAAGAGGCAAGCTGCCAGTGAAGTTGTGACTTTTTTTTGCGCTGGAGAGTGGCAAAAGACGACGCGAGCGGATTTGGATGAAGCGGCTTTCTGGCATAAACAGAAAGTAGACTAGCATTACTCCAGTGAGGCCTTAGCGGAAAGGAGACATTCAATTTAAAAACAAAACAAAAACAAAACACTCCTGTCAGGTGTTTGACCTTAAATGGTCTGTGCATGGTAATTTTTGTTTGTAGATTAAAGCATTTTTTAGGGGGTGACTATGATACCTTAGGCTAATAGGGAATATATAGGCATTTTGTGACCTCGTGCATTTGTGTTCTTTGACCCATACGGCGCATAAACAGTGTTGTTACAATGAGGTACCCCGTTTAGGTAAAATACACCTCAAAAGGTTGTTGATTTCGAACCAAAAAACCAAACACATTTAACACCATGCGAACAGAGATGTTTTATTGTGGTGCAGCCCGATCACGTATAATACATGTACAACACACGCAAGGATTCTGCATACTGTTTCGCCGCTTGAAGCAGAAACTGCGTTACTGGAGACTGAAAAGCAAGCGTAACCGAAATATTTTGGAATAGCTTACAAAAAGAGTTTTGACAATGAGATGCCCCCAGTTACGTAAATTACATGAAGAAAGTTTGTTGATTTCGATCGAAAACCATTGTATAGAAAACAGTTTTTGTGTAACAAAGGGAGGCAATGTAATAACTCTCAGTCGTCTCTCTCTGTGTGTGTGTGTGTGTGTGTGTGTGTGTGTGTGTGTGTGTGTGTGTGTGTGTGTGTGTGTGTATGCGCGCGCGCGCAGTAAACCTTAACGTTGGCATTTTCTCAAAATCTAAGAGAGTGAAGGCACCAAACTTGGCATGCTGATAGACAACCATAAGACATTTCAAAACATCAATTTGAATGACCTTGACTCAAGGTCAAGGTCACTAAAGCTGTCTGTTTGGAAGTTTTACACTGGCAGTTTCTGGGAATCTACAAATACCAGAGGTTTTAAACTGTTCATGATGATTGACATTGATAAGAACTTTACTGACATACCTGTATTAAGTAACCTTGTGTCAAGATCAAG
>JACVVK020000093.1:1755000-1757500 GCA_018292915.2 Batillaria attramentaria
CCTCTGCTTTTTGTAGATTCTGAGAAAATGCCCATGTTAAGGTTTACTGCGGAAATGCGGAAAATAGCTTGTACAAGCCTTGACCTTGACACAAGGCCATTGAATACATGTACTTCTGTAAAGTTCTTATCAGTGTCTATCATCATGCAAAGTTTAAAACCTCCGGTTTTTGTAGATTCCAAGAAAATGCCAATGCAAAATTTTAAAACAAACAGCTTTAGTGACCTTGACCTTGAGTCAAGGTCACTCAGAATGATATATTTTGAAAGGCCTTATGGCTGTCTATCAGCATGCCAAGTTTGGTGCCTGTGCTGTTTGTAGATTCTGAGAAAATGCCAATGTTAAGGTTTTCTACGGAAATGCGGAAAATAACTTGTCTGACCTTGACCTTCACACAAGGCCATTGAATACATGTATATCTGTAAAGTTCTTATCAATGTCTATCATCATGCAAAGTTGAAAACCTCTGGCATTTGTAGACTCCAAGAAAATGCCTATGTAAAATTTTCAAACAGACAGCTTTAGTGACCTTGACCTTGAGTCAAGGTCATTCAAAATTATATATTTTGAAAGGACTTATGGCTGTCTATCGGTATGCCAAGTTTGGTGACTCTGCTCTTTGTAGATTCTGAGAAAATGCCAATGTTAAGGTTTACTGCGGACACAACCCACAGACACACACACACACACACACACACACACACAGACAGACGACGGAGGGTTACAATATAGACTCCCATTGTTACACAAGGGAGCCAAAAAGTCCTGAAAATAGCTCCCATCGGGGCTTGCTGTTTAACAAGAGCAACAACATGAACAACGACAAGTACAAAATCAACAAGAACAAGAACTACAACAACAACAACGACACAAAAACAACCGCAACAACAACAAACGCCATTGTAACTACTCCAAAAGGATGCGATGAGCCCGTAAAATTACTTAATTTTCCTTCAAAAAAATGAGGAAAAAATGATTTCTTGCATTTTCTCGTTTTGCGAAGATAAACGTGACACAGGCGATCATGTGTGATACAAACTGCGTTTGTCAAAAGAATATCGTATTACGAAATAATCGTGACAATCAGGAGTTGTCATATCGTATCACTACGCACAGGAGGGTGGGTGGGTGGGGGGGTTTGGGGGTTTAACGTCCTTTTCCACCACATAAGGGTGATATCAAAGACGGGGCAACGAGAAAAAAGGCCAGCACAACTATTTTGGCCCCAGCCGGCGGGATTCGAACTCACGACCCGAGCATTGAGAGTCCAACGCTCTACCATTCGGCCACCCCGGCTCCCCCACTACGCACAGGAACTGTCAGGATTGTCATTGAAATTGCATACAGGAAATGTCTTAAATACGGGAATTGACGGTATTATTACATACACGAATTGTCAATATGATTAAATACCCGAATTGCCCTTATCAATACAGCTTACTGTAGTTGGAGATGTTCGCGCTTAGCAGAGTCCCGTAATCGTCGTCTAATGTCTTCTTCAGTCTGGTCAGTTGCACGGCGTAATCTGTCACGTTGAACGGTATAATCAGGGAGTCGGCCAGGTACCTCACTAATTCTGCTCCAACTCGAGCCACTGCTTGATGGCACTGCAAACACACACACCGACACACACACACACACACACACACACACACACACACACACACACACACACACACACACACACCACACACAGCACCACACACACACACACCACGCGCAATTAATGAAAGTTTGCTCTGTACACTATGACCAAAATATCTTGTGACGACAGGTAAGGTTGTATCTTACCCTTCAGCCTTTGATTTTGAAAGGTATGCTCATTTCAGCTATGCACCTGGCATCGACACTTTGTGTCCTCCAGGAGGCATGAAATATTACTGTTCTTAAACGCCGCCGGAAACTCCGCACCGAAAAACAAAAACTGAGGAGCAGGCGTCATTGCCTCTGACATTCCAAACGTATCAGACGACATTATTTTGGCTCACCTCTGCCACAGTTGATAATCACTACACGCAAGTAGGTCTCTCATCAGTGCACTGCGAGCGTGACTCGTAGGCAACCCAAACCCCTCCGCCACACGAAACATGCGAAGCAACCGAACTGGAACTTTCAAACATTGATCACACCCACAAAGTAGTTCCCGGGAAATCTTTACCGTGTTGTTAACAAATTCATCGACTAACATCGACGCACACTACCTATGTATGGGGGAGCCGGGGTGGTCGAATGGTAGAGCGTTGGACTTCTAATGCTCGGGTCGTGAGTTCGATCCCGGCTGGGGCCAAATATTGTGCTGACTTTTTCATCGTTGCCCCGTCTTTGATATCACCCTATGTGGTAGAAAAGGACGTTAAACCCTAAACACACACCCACCCACCACCCACCCACGTATGTATGTCTCTTACGTCAGGCAGAAAGAAGAACTATCCGATTCACTTCAAGCGGTTACAGGTCATTCGAAACTAAACATTTGTACTGGTCACGGTTACGGAAAGCT
>JACVVK020000093.1:1760000-1780000 GCA_018292915.2 Batillaria attramentaria
ACCCACACACACACAATAAAGAGTCGTTATTATCTTGTTCCCATAGTAATGAGTGTGTGTGTGTGTGTGTGTGTGTGTGTGTGTGTGTGTGTGTGTGTGTGTGTGTGTGTGGTGTGTGTGTGTGTGTGTGTGTGTGTGTGTGTGTGTGTGTGTGTGTGTGCGCGCGCCTGTTTCTCCGAAAAATCTCAACCAAGTGGCTTGAAATTTCGGTTGTTTTACTTTTTTTTTAGATTTTGGAGTACAGACTCCGAGCGATTTGCGATTGCAACAGTACTTTTGGAGTAATCGCCCTTGGTGATCCGGTTTTTTAAAGCCGTAAAAATCGTTTAAATAATTTGGCTGTTGCTCTGATGAATACGATCCCTGAACTGATTAAACTGAACTGATTAAATTTTGGAAGATGTCGCCCTCATGCCTTTGACGTTCACCGTACTTCATTTGACAGCACAGGTGGTGCCATTTTAGATCTTAAAATCACTTTACCGTACGTAGATAATGACTGTGTCTCTGATTATATAAAAAAATATTTTAAAAATTGAAAAAAAAAATCATTGCAAATGACAGCAGCTTACTGATTGGGAAAAACATAACGTGCTGGTGACCGTCTTGTTTCTTTGTTGTTGTTGTGTGAGTGGCTGTTTATGTATATAGTTGGTAAAGTTCAGTGTGTGTCCTCACCTTGTACAGCAACATCGATGTTGATGTATCCCACAGCCCTCGCCCTCAGTGACTTGATGTATTGCTGATAACACAAGTACCGAAAACAACAGCAACAACAACAACTGAAACAGGAACGTCTATAAAGTATTTATTTACATTTTACAACTGTGATAGATTCGGAATTAGGTTTTCTTGGTTCTAGGGATGCTTACCGGCGATTTTAAAGCAAACAGACAACAGCAGCAGCAACAGAACTAACAGATCTTATAAAAAGACAACAGACAATTAATTTTTACACTGAAGCTTTCTGTGTAAATTGAATAAAACAATGGGAACGTTATGGCATGGTATGGTATGGTAGACGTCTCCTCGGCGCACATATATCCATCTCTTCTGAAATGCTCGTGGCGCCGCAGGGCTGGAGGACGAAGCAGTGAAAGCCTGCTGCCGCTAAGCGCTACTTTATGTGCCGACCTTCACCCTGCTATTTACTCTGTTGCGTGCGACAGTATTTCTGTTTTCCACGTCACCGGCCACAGCCTGCTCTTCTTCGAAAGGTGGCCGTGTGGTTTTTATCGCTGTTGTAAAGATCGCGAAAAGCCACTGCATTTCGATGGAAACTTCTAGACCATCCCAGAACATGCTGGTGCAGTAACGTCAGTAGATTACGTCACCTTGGAAAGATCCCGTACTTGCCAGTAAGTGGAGGAATGTTCTAGATCTGACCTGTTAGTATATAAGCAGCCCTGCACAGCGTTCTGGGTTCTTCCTCTTTCATGAGTTTGTTCTTACGCATCTTCTGTTAATAAAGTATTGGAGTTCTGTCCTGTTGTATCCCGTGTCTTCTCTGCGAGTGCACCGAGAGAGCGACATAGCAGGAGAAAAATACAACAATCGCGCACACTTGATATTTGTGCGTGCGTGCGTTTGTACACGAGGGCGGCACAGGCACTGCAAACAAGTCTGCACGTGCCTTTTGACTCGACTTGCAGAGGAAACATACATCCAAATTCCTGCCCACCAGGGATTCGAACCGGGCGGCTCAGGATCCGAAGTCGGCTACCTTAACCACTAGACCAAACCGCCTTGCCGGCGGTCTTGTTTTAGACAGGTCATGTAAGACAAATTTGTATTATGAGAAGTTCCCCTCAAATGACGATAAGTTTTTACCTCTATCCACTCGTTAGATCCAATCAGAGCGTATTCCTCCGCGCCCCACGAACAGAACATGATGGACCGACGAGGCCGCCATCTGCCTGAAATATTATACGATGGTTGGTAATTAAGAAATGTTCTTCACATGACATCACCGGGTGCGGTCGGTGGTCTAGTGCTTAAAAAAAACTTCGCCACCAAAGCGAGAGGTCAGGTTCGAGTTCCACTCGTGGCGAAGATTTTTCCTTCTCGTACGTGGCACCATTTACTCAGGCCGATCGTCGGGGGTTCTCTCCGGGTACTCCGGCTTCCTCCCCATCTGCTTTGGAAATGTTCAGCCCACAAAATTTGAAAATAAATGCAATTCTAAACTCCGATACTTAAATAGCTGAGCTGACCCTTCGTACCACGTGATTGTAATGAGTTCATGTCCAGTGTGTGAGAGAATGCGTGTGATTCACGTGAACGTGCGTGTTGGCTTCAGCTCGCGGCGCTTTGAGCCAATTCAATCATGAAATTAGGTAAAGGGCCAACACAATAAACAGTTATTATCATATTATAATTATTATTATATTCTGTAGGGGAGCCGGGGTGGCCCAATGGTAGAGCGTTGGACTTCTAATGCTCGGGTCGTGAGTTCGATCCCGGCTGGGGCCAGACATATTTGTGCTGGCTTTTTCATCGTTGCCCCGTCTTTGATATCACCCGTATATGGTGGAAAAGGACGTTAAACCCCCAAACCCCCACCCCACCCTATTATAGTCTGTATCGGCTGTATACATTGGATACTAGAAACTCAGATTATAAATGTGATTTGGGTAGAGTGTAGGCCTGTAGTGCGACCACAGACGTAAAGAGATAGACGCACCGCCGCACGCTGCCACCACTGCTTGCGAGTGTCGCTATCGCGGCCATCTTACTAATACCAGAACTCAGAGGCTCTGTGTATAGGACGCCTCGTTCGAAATACAAAGTTCTTTAGAAAGACGTCATCAGAAATGTGACGTACGATAAAGCGGACCAATGCTATGCGCGCTATGTAAACAGCTGATAGCGTCTGGCCAATGCTATGCGCGCTATGTAAACAGCTGATAGCGTCTGGCCAATGCTATGCGCGCTATGTAAACAGCTGATAGCGTCTGGCCAATGCTATGCGCGCTATGTAAACAGCTGATAGCGTCTGGCCAATGCTATGCGCGCTATGTAAACAGCTGATAGCGTCTGACCAATGCTATGCGCGCTATGTAAACAGCTGATAGCGTCTGACCAATGCTATGCGCGCTATGTAAACAGCTGATAGCGTCTGGCCAATGCTATGCGCGCTATGTAAACAGCTGATAGCGTCTGGCCAATGCTATGCGCGCTATGTAAACAGCTGATAGCGTCTGGCCAATGCTATGCGCGCTATGTAAACAGCTGATAGCGTCTGGCCAATGCTATGCGTGCTATGTAAACAGCTGATAGCGTCTGGCCAATGCTATGCGCGCTATGTAAACAGCTGATAGCGTCTGGCCAATGCTATGCGCGCTATGTAAACAGCTGGCACTTCCAGGTGCATGTACTAGCAACATGGCGCGCGGCGCGTCACTTTTCCGCCACCGCGGTGCGCCTATCTCTATACGTCTGTGAGTGCGACCGACAAGACAATGACGTGGAGTCTCACTCAAGTGGACTCTCACTTAAACCAGAGACATATACAGAGCGATAGGAAACGAAGGCGCTTTGGGAAATGTGCGAGGCTACGGCACTTCTGAGTTCAACTCCTCCTGAAATAACGTTTTGCTGTCCAAATGACCGTTTGTAGTCCTTCATGTACGCTACTTCAAAATGTTTTTTTTTGGTGGTTTGGGTTTAGCAGAAGGTCTCAGTACGTCAGTATTTGAAAGTGCAATTTTCTGGGAAGTGCAGAATCCCCAGTTTCGAAATTTGATATCACAACTTTAAAATCTATCTCCTACGTCAGTATTTTGTTTGGGGCCAAATTACTTGTTCCGCACGTTTGAATAAATTGTTTCTAAACGCTTAGACGTCATTTGGAAGCAGATGGAGGACTTCGAGTTGTGTTAGGCCAAAAAAAAAAATTGTTGTTTCTGGTAACATGGCTCAAAAAAAAAGGGTAGGTAGGTAGGGTTTTTTTTTCGTTTATTAACCCCCCCCCCCTACACACACATATCCAAGAACAAAGAAACAGGGTATTAATAAGAAATGATGCTCTGTGAAACTGTGTTTAATATTATAACACACTATCTCACCATATTTCGTTCTAATCTTGGGTCCGCGATGGCGCACGACTTCCCTGACGACAGGCGCATGCAAACCGAAACTGGTCGCTCTTGTATTTTTTTTTCCAGCAGCCAATTTTTTTTTTTAGGGTCGGGGAAAAAAATAGGGTCGGTCGGGTTACCAGAAACAACATTTTTTTCCTCTCCCTTATTTGAAATTTAAACAGCGAGTTGGTTCCTAGGGTAGCAAAGGATGTAAGCAGCTGCAAAAGCCAGCTTCCTATCTCTGTACGTATGTCTCTGCTCAAACTGACCGTCCTTGACTAGTCGCCCCATGGCCCTTGCCACCTCCATCATAGCGGCTGTTCCACCCGAGGGATCCATGGCACCATACACCCAGGCGTCTCGGTGATTGCCTATCAGCACGTACCGGTCTGGCGGTAAGTAACACATAGAAACTGGTAAAAATGCTGCATGACAGATCAGGGTAAGGGATATTCAAGGTTTGTGACGTATAGGGAAAGACAGGCCAAAGAACACAAATGTACGGGGCCTAAAATAAAGTACTGAGTATTCTGTATTCTCAAAATGCCTATGATATGTTCCCTATTAGCTGTTAAACCACGCCTTTTCACTACAAACTAGAACACTCGCCGAACAGGGTTCTTCAAATAACCACTGCACATGACCCCGCGCTCAATTTGTGTCCTTACGCCACAATATTGTTTATATTGCACCGTCACTTACCGTCACTTCGACAAATCCCTCCCGCAGTACCTCACAGAGAAGCTCACTACGTATGAAACCTCCCGTTCACTTCGCTCATCTTCTGAGAAACTATTAAAAATACCCCGTGTCAGTCTGAAAACTTATGGCCAACGTTCCTCCAGTTACTCTGCTCCCCAAATCTGGAATTCACTGCCCGTCTCCGTTAGGAACCTCCCTACTCTGTCACAGTTCAAGGCACACCTTAAAACCTATCTGTTTCGGCAAGCTTTCCACTAAAATTTTTACCGTATCCTCCCCTGTATCCCACATCCGCCGTATGTGTGTGTGTGTGTGTGTGTGTGTGTGTGTGTGTGTGTGTGTGTGTGTGTGTTGTGTAGCGCGCACTGAGTGCTCTCTTGGGCAGATTTTCTGCGCCATATAAGAACAATTTATTATTATTATTATTATTATTTTACCCTGCCATTGTTGACATTTCCCATGCCATTTTCAAGTTTTCTGTTTTCTTCGTGCGATTGAAAACAAAGCCCTATCTGCGCCGAAACGATTTATTCATGAGGAATGTTTGTGTAAAGTGTGTGTATGAAGATCTTGGGCTTATAAAATTACAATCCCGTGCCAGTGTCGGATTCTTGTGCGAGTGAGAAGTGTGTTTCTGCACGAATGCTCTGGCATTTTGGTCTCACTTGAGATGTTCATACTGAGGATTTTACCCTACCACTGAAAGGAGTAGCAATGTAACACTAATAATTATGTTACATCTGAAGTTACCGTTTACCTTTCCCGTTACCTTTGCACAAGCGAACGTTCCATTAATGTAGTCCTCTTTATCACAAAAAATACTGTAAATGTAATCACCGGGTTCAATTTTGCCTCTGATGATACCGATGACGTTGTGGATGCGGCGCATGGATTTAACGGTGTTAATGGACATCTTGACCGACCTAGAACACAGATAATGTCGCTCAGCTGGTATAGTTCGCCCGTTAGGGGGTGCAAATGTATACCAGTCATGCGCAGGAGGGGCAAATAAACTCCAGTCGTCCACGAACGGGGGCGACTGTATCCCCGCAAAGCGAGAGGGGGTGCAAATGTACTCCGGGGTCTAGCGAGGTGAATTCACATGGCCGCTGCCTTCGTTCTGCGACCTTTCTTTATGCGAAACATCGATGGAATTGACTGGTATACATTAATTTTGCACCCCCTAACGGGCGAACTATACTAACTGAGCCTAACTGTCCTAATTCTGTTACTTCTGGTTTCGACTGGATTTGCTTGACGATAGCAAGAAGAAAAACTGACAATCAGGTAGAGTTGTAATCGGGTAAAAAAAAAAGAAAAAGTATAGCTAAATGAATAAACTTGAGAGAGAGAGAGAGAGAGAGAGTTGTTAAAATCGCCAAAAGAGAGGAATGGAGTAATTTACTAACCATCCACTGGAGTTAAACCCTGGTCCGAATCTGTAGGTCAGGTTGAGGGCACCTCGCCAGGACTCGGGCACTTCCGGACCCGTCAGCTGCCTGTATACATCATCAGGGTGTCATCGTCATTGTACACAGCCAAGGGATTAGCAACAGAAATCCGTTTGATTACAGATGGTGAAGAAAGCCTTGCAGTTCTCGGGATATCCTCTTTCTTCTTTAAAAAAAAAACAAACAAAAAACAACACATTCTCTGTCCATTGTGCCGGGGTGGTCGAATGGTAGAGCGTTGGACTTCTAATGCTCGGGTCGTGAGTTCGATCCCGACTGGGGCCAAATATTTGTGCTGGCTTTTTCATCGTTGCCCCGTCTTTGATATCACCCTATGTGGTGGAAAAAGACGTTAAACTCCCAAACACCCACCCTCTGTCCATTGTTAAAAGAAATTGAGAAGACATCCTACGTTATGCGAGAATCCAAACTTGTATTGAGGAGACACAGCGACTAGGACTCAAATTCGTGCGGAATGCATCATTTTATCACTGGAGTGACCATCTGTATTCTTGTGTGTGACTGTTGCCAGGAAAGCCATAATTACTGTATGCCCAAAGCAACGTTTGACCAGACCAGGACTTACTCCAGGAAATGTCTGGCAGCTCCGTAGCCTATAGGATGTGCTGGGATGGTCGGCATCCGCGCCTTAATATCGCTCAAACTGTATCGGTAGGCAGTTCCTGAAAGTGGGAGTAAGAATTTTTATTTATTTATTTATTTATTTATTTTTTTAAAATATCTTTCCTTTCAAAACCTCTCCCTAAGCGCCGTGAGCACTCAGTTAGGGTGGAGCCGTGCGCTATATCAAGTCTCCATCATCATCATCATCATCATCATCATCATCATCAATTCGGAATATTGAATACACAATTACTAGATCGTGTGTGTGTGTGTGTGTGTGTGTGTGTGTGTGTGTGTGTGTGTGTGTGTGTGTGTGTTCCGTCTTTATCTTTGTATTCAACACGTTCTTCAGTTGCTTTTACTCACTGACGTGTATACCTTATGATGGTCGGCGAATCTTCAAACATATAACTGAACAGTGTCTATGTGTTCAGTTGTGTAGCACAGCGGCTAAATCCGACGCGCTACCTATTAGACCAGAGCTCACCCCCCTTTCTCTCTCTCTCTCTCTCTTTTGTTTGTTTGTATCATCAGCCCAGGAAAATCCGGGTACATCGGCTAGAATATAATATATGATCGTGCTAAATTAATGCGGGCCGGCAGACACGCCACACACACAGATACAGACCCCTGGGGCCGTGGTCACGACGCCGTTCGTAACTTTTCCGCCACCGATTTACGCACGCGAGGGACCGTAACTTACGATTTGTGATAAAATTGGGTGGTCATGACCGTTTGCGCAGAGTTACGGCCGCTCGGAAACCCTTGCGTATTGTACACCACCTAGGAGGGTGTCGGAAAGGTGCCGTAGCCTTTGCGTAAATCTGAAAAATGGCGGCCCGCTTGATTTACCAACTGCAAATGAGAAGAGCTTTTGACTCGTACGACGATGTGGACATGCTTCAAAGGTTTAGATTTAGGAGGAGAGACCTGCAGGAATTGTGCGATCTGCTGTAGGACGACTTGAGGTACCCGTGTAGAGGGGGCGCGTTCAGTTCACTACGCACCCTGCAATGCAAAGGCCTGTATGGCCGGCCGTACACACATCGTGGGTTGATTTGTTTCCTTTTTGTGGGTTAACATTTGTTGTGTGTGTTTCGGACAAGTTCAGTGCTGAACGCACTCGGTCAGTCCTCACTGATCACACTCTTCACATACATGCCACGCATTTAACCTGACGCTACGGCAGATAAACATGATTCGATCAAAAACTCTGTAGTGAACGGGTAGTGAACACACCCCCTCTACTCTTTCACTCTTCACGCTGGAAGGAGAATTTGTGCAGGTCACGTGATGGTGTTTTCCGTGGGAATCCCAGGGGTCCCACACCTATCTAAAAATAACCCGTACGTGACACCGTTTCCAGTAAGTGCGCGTCGTGACCGGCCAACTAGCGGAAGAGATAGTTTTCACGTAGCCACGTACGAACTTACGATCCGCAACCTATTTGCGCAAAGAAATTTGCGTTCGCGTCGTGACCACGGCCCCTGTTATCATACTTACGGGTAGCAGGGTAGCCAGGAGTAAGTGGGTCCCCGGTGCCTCTAGCTATGCTGCCTCTCTGTGCGCCAGTGGGCAGGAGCCACCACGTGTGCGGGTAGACGTGCTCCTCGTCCTGATACAAGGCGTAGTCGGCAGGATCCGAGTACAGGATCACCCCGAGGGCGCCATGCCGTGCAGCAATGTCCACCTACACACAGTTCATGTCAGTTCAAGATGACGTGACAACTCTGCGCTCCGGACGCTCTCCATCCATCCTCTGTCTCTCAGATGTTTCCCCGCACCGTCATTGTCACAGTAGCCACTGTTTGTCTCGTTTATAATGGCTGCTTAGTTGGGTTTAACGTCCGACACCACGAGATGTGATTGGAGAGGGCCAATTATGGGCAAGTTATGGGGGGGGGGGGACAACTATCCTAACTTAACAGTCCAGCTGAACACTATTCAATCCAGTGTATTCCACATTTGATGTATCCTGGACTGTGATGGACAAGTTACACAAACGGATCCACTTCATACAGTCAGAGGAAACGGGCAACGTTTTTTGTAGTAAGCACAATTTTTATTATACACCTCCGATTGAAATGCGATAATTATATCAGTCGCGCGGACCAACCCGCTAGACTACGACGGCCGCCGCTCCTTCAAAATGGCCCTGCAACGCTCTTGGGTTACAGAGCGGTATTAACTTCCGGGGCATGTAGTAACAACTCGGCTAAATATAGTAGAAAATCTTTGCCCCTTTTAACATTTGCGTGGAGAGTAAAAGAATGGCAATCTGGTGCTTTTTGTTGACTTTGTAAACAAATTTCATGCCAGGTAATAGTAAAATTAGGGAAAAATGAGGCTGGCTTGTGGACTATTTGTATTCATGCGCGGCTGGCACAGGAGCCAGCACACGACCGTGGAATGAGGGGGTATGTGGTCGCTGCCAACATTGCCAAAAAACGGAATATTGGAATTTGTTGAAATTTACTCTACACATGAGTCTATGGCTGCCTGATTTTTGTGAATTTTTTGGTGAATTTTAAAGCATTTCTAGGGTGTCATCTGCAACGTTATGTGTAAGAGGAATATATAGCGTTTTCCTCCAAATCTGCATCTGTGTTACGTAGTCTTGTATGGAAACTCGTGCTCAGACTCACCTTGTTGCCTCTGAAGAGCTTGCCGTATCTGGAGATGACGATCTTTCCCTTGACGCTGATGCTGACATTCTTCAGGTAGTCATAGTCCTCCTCTCGCCCATAGTTCACGTATACCAGCTCTCCCTGACGTCACACACGCACGCACACACACACACACACACACACACACACACACACACACACACACACACACACACACGCGCGCGCGCGCAATCATTTAAGTGAATTTTGCGCTGTCCAGTGACCACTATGAACAAAATATCTGGTAACAAGTAACGTTGTAACTTACAGTTCAATCTTGAATTTGAAGGTGTGCACATTTCGGCTATGCATCTGGCATTGGCACTTTTTGTCCTCGAGGAGGTATGATAGATTACTGTTCCTAAAACACCGCCTAAAAAAAAAGGCGCACCGCTGAATAAAAACAAAGGAGCAGGCGTCACTGCCTCAGACATTCCGAACGTGTCAGACGACATTATTTTGGCTACACAACAGACATACCTGTACTTCCCCTGCAGGAGAGTACGCATTAAAAGGGGGCACAACTCCTTCGTCAGCGGAAAACTTGCTCTCGGCTGTCACGGAGTCAAACACAGTGTTGCTGGTGTCGTCCAAAAGCTGTATGCTGCTGGTTTTTTTGGGGTGCGGGTAGGTCAACAGAACTTCGTACGGTGCTGTTTTCACTGAGTCCAGGCCGTATTCTGTCAGCTTCTTCTTCAGATAATCCACAAGATCGTAGTCGGCCTGTTCGCCCGCTATGTGGGGTTTACGGGTGATCTCCCTGTTGACAGAAACTGGCTCAGTGCCAGCTGATCTTCTAGAACAGTTTCGTTTGTGAGTGTGGATGAGTGTGAAATAGTCTGTGTTTTTGATTCGTAGAGCTCTAAATGCGAGACAGTGTCGTCTACCGGCTCCGGCTGTGAAACGACGAAAATTTAAAATTTCTTTTGAGATGATGTAACTGTGTAGGTGTCTAAGTGTAGCTGTGGGTGTCTCTACCGCTCTACCATTCGGCCACCTCGACTCCCCCTAGAGAGAGAGAGAGAGAGAGAGAGAGAGACAGACAGACAGACAGAGACAGACACAGCATAGTCACCATGATCTTGGCTTTTAACCTAGCGATATGATTCTCGATTGAGACACTCACATGAAGGTCTATCGCAATGCAAAACAAGTTCAGAGGAATTATGCACAATCTGACCGGTATTTTTTTTATGGATGGGTGAGTGGCTGTTTTGAGATTTAAATAACGTCTTTTGTCCACCACAAATGTATACTGGGCTTCCGTCTTTTTCACTGCAAGTTAAATACGCAATCAGTTCTCCTGCAGTATACCAGTCTTCTGCATTGATATTTTAATAAACTTTTACCTGCTTAAAGAGGATTGACGAATAAAAACCGTCATGATGAAATGATCACATTAACATCGTTAACATTTTTTTCCCGGAAAACCTCAAACATATATTCATGTATGGCAAAATGAAGTTGCTGTTTGTCGCATGATTTTTTACACATACCTTAGGTTGTTCTCAATGTTCCTTGCTTCGATTGTCTGAATGAGAATGTCGGCTATTTCCTGGTCGCCATCTTGGACGAGTCTATCTACTCCTTCCGGTTCCGGGCAAGCAGCGAAGCGACCAATCAAAATGCCGACAACAAATGCCAGTATGCCAACGACAAGAAGACTGAACAAACACACTTTTTTGGAACTTTTGTAGTTCTCTCCTTTGTCCACATTGATTGTCATATTGAAGATGTCAGGCTGTTCTGTTGGTAAGAACTAGTGGTATAATATCGAATAAAAACTCCAGCAACTACCGACAAAATCTGGAATGGATTCTCTCAGAGACGTTCAGACCAACTTTAATAATAATAATAATGAGTATTGTATAGGCGCTTTACCCAATTTCCTGAATCGGCTCAAAGCGCCGCGAACTGAACCCAACACGCACGCTCACATGAATCACACGCATTCTCTCACACACTGGACATAAACACATTACAATCACGTGGTGCGAAGGGTCAGCTCAGCTGTTTAAATTTCGGAATTTAGATTTGCATTTATTTTTTCAAATTCGGTGGGCTTAACATTTCCAAAGCAGAGGGGGAGGAAGCCTGAGTACCCGGAGAGAACCCCTGACGATCGGCCCGAATGTACGGTGCCACACACGAGAAGGAAAATATTTTGCCCCGAGTGGGACTCGAACCCCCAACCTGTTAGTTAAAGGTTAAAGGTTTCCATGCACTTACCTCTACTCACAGTCATTCAGACTGCTTTGCTCACGAACTGAGACTAAAAAATTAGCACCAGGTCCATAAACGGTATTAAACTACGGCAAGTTTACGGCTGTTTCAGGGACTGAACGATCATTCACGCTGATGTTAGTCCCGACGTAATGAGTCTGAGACTAGAGCTAAAGCGAAGTCTCAAATTAGTCTGGTCCCTTCTCGTGCATCAGAGCCCAGGTGACCCTCTATGTGTGTTACGGTACGGGAAAGTGTCTGTTCTGTGTGAATGTGCGAAGACTGAAATCACAGTAATCATACGTTTCCAAGATATTTATCTTACTCTTACCCTTTCAGTTATCTGAACTTGCCTGGAAACGTCTTACGAGATTGTGTTAGCTTTCAGATAATATTTACATCTGATACTTTCTGAAAGATAAGGGAAGATAAGAGAAACTCGCCTTTTGTTTTCCAACTCCAGAGGTGTTCAAGCCAATCAGGGTGCTTGTTGCGTATTTATCTCAGAGGTGTCTGTTTGCTGTCAGAAACAAACGACTTGCAACAATGATAGTAATGATGCCCCTGCACATGCTGTGCAACGACTCGCTTGGAGCGCGATCCAGTGCCGATGTTTCAGCTCCGGAGAGCAAGTAATTGACATGTAGATAGCTTTTGAGTGACAGCCTGCCTTTTTTTTGGTTTTGTTTTTACTTTATTATCCCTTTCGGAAAATTCGGGCTGCTTCCCCCCCCCCCCCGGGGGAAGCGCGTCGCCGCGGTGCAGAGCCACCCAATACCTATCCTATGTTTTTTTTGGGTTTTTTTTTTTTACAATTTTGCTGGGGAAGGAAAGCCGGATAACCCGGAGAGAAACCCCCGATGAGCAGCCCGGTAGCCAGGAAAAACCGATGTCACATAGCACAAGCTCGACCTGGGCTCGAACCCACGCTTCATCGCCATGACGTTGGTGACGGCCGTTCAGTAGCGCAGCGGCTAAATCCGACGCGCTACCTATTAGACCACCGCTCACCCTCAATCAATCAGAAAAGAATTACTGAGAAACACCCGCGAAAAGCGCGGGAACCGCCATTTAGTTTACTCCGTCACTGATTCCGCCCGATAAAAGTCATTTAACATTAGGCACTATGTTTGTAGGGTGCATCTCTTTAGAATAAAACTCAATGCGCCGATTACTCATCGACATCTCACGCACATTAATTTTACAACGATGGACAGATGTGCACTGGTGAAACTGACAAGTTACACGGGAAAGCACTGGAAGGCTTCGCTAAATAGGAACCTTTTAAGATTGCTCTTAAAAACAGACGGAGCGGGCGCAAATCTCAGATTTGCAGGCAGAGAGTTGCATAAGGCTGATGCGACAAAACCGAAAGAGCGAGCGTGGGTGGGTGGGTGTTTGGGAGTTTAACGTCCTTTTTCACCACGCAAGGGTGATCTAAAAAACGGGGCAACGAGAAAAAGGCCAGCACAAATATTTGGCCCCAGGCGGGATTCGAACCAACGCTCCACCATTCGGCTAACCCGGTGTCGCAGAATATTTCGGAACCAGGATAAATCGGAACCGGTTCCCCAAAATCCTAGGATATTTCGGAACCATTCCCATTTATCCCGCACCTGGCAGACAAAATTCATGTGCGCTAATGACCTTCTAGACGGTTCCGAAATATCCTGGTGGTTTCCAAATATCCTGTCACTAGAGTCAGGATAAATCGGAATGGTTCCGAAAAATCCTGCCACCAGGGCCAGGATAAATCGGAATGGTCCCCATTCGTCCGGTTCCGAAATATCCTGTGACACCGGCTCCCCCTGATAGAGCGCTCGCTAACAGATTTCAAGTTCCGTTTGGGAATTTTGAGAAGGCTCTCGGACGACGACCGGAGGGTCAGGACAGTTGATAGGTGACGAGTGAAGCCAAAAGGTATGGTGGAAGGTTGCCAAGTACAGTAAAGACCGTGACAAGAGCCTCCAGTCAGTGGATAATCATGTGGCAGATCAGCTGAACCGGCGGTACCGGGATAACTGGCCGCCATCCGGTTTTACTTTTTTATTTTATTTTATTGATTGATTGATTTATTTATTTATTTTTTAGCGTTTGTAGCGTTGCATGTAACGCTCAGTTGGTATAGTTCGCCCGTTAGGGGGTGCAAATGTATACCAGTCAATTTTGTTGATATTACGGAACAAAGTCGTAGAACGAAGTCAGCGGCCACGTGACTTCACATAGCCAAACCCCGGAGTATATTTGCACCCCCTCCCGCGTTGCGGGGATACAGTCGCCCCCGTTAGTGAACGACTGGAGTTTATTTGCCCCTCCTGCGCATGACTAGTATACATTCGCAACCCCCTAACGGACGAACTATACCAGCTGAGCGCATGTAACTGCGTTCATATTGTCAGTCGCAAGTCTGAATTCCGGAAGATTGAGCAACTATCTGTGCTACCTAGGCTTTGCACGAAGTACGTTATACGCTTACTGACTGCTAGCTCTCTCTCTCTCTCTCAAACACACGCACGCACGTGTACACACTGAGATTCTCACACGTTTAGCAGTCACTGTATACAACTAACACTGCACGACAGATTTACTTGATAAATTTTGATCTGAAATTTGCAGCTACGTGTATGTGGATGGGCGTAAACACAATACAAAAAGCAAAAAACAAAAACAAAACCCCCCCCAAAAAACAAACAAACAAACAAAAAAACAACAATAAAAAACAAAAACCCCAGAACAACAAAGCACCGATTACCGTATGACTTACAGAAATGCTGTTTCTGCCACAGGCAACAGACAAGGATGCGAAGAAATCGCTCGACAGTTCTCTCACCAACAGCACGATGACATACTGTACACGACACAAACGTTTACAACGAGTCCAATGTGACCCCCCCCCCCCCCCCGGTTAAAACTTGGCAGCCGGCTGTGTGCGCGTTACCGGTGAGCCGAGCAGTTTGCGTGACAGCTGTGGAAACACTAAAATACAAAATGGTTATATATATATACATACACATATAACTTTTTAAAATATCCGCTTGACTTTCCAGATCAATACATGTGTGAACAACGCACTCTCTATTGTGTTTACTCGGTTATGCTCATGACGCATCGTTCTCATTCTGAAACTGAATACGTACGCAATTTATTATATAGTGCTGTCGGGAAAAACGCTAGCACAAATATTCGAACTCACGACCCGAGCACTGGAAGTCCAACAGTCCACCGCTAGACTATCCTCGCTCCACGGGGTATAGGTGTATAAAAACATCTTTATAACAACAAGTGTAACGTATTGGTGGCCTCGGATAAGCAAAATCATCCAGTGTGCCGCCTCAAGCATCTTAGTACTGCTCCTCCACAAAGTCTACAACGTCCCTGAGCGTGAAGCCAGCGGATTGAATGGCGTTCAGGAGGACGGAGAAGTGTTGCTCCACTCGCCGCCATCTCTCGCTCTTCTCCGGTTCCTTCAGCAGGTCTATCTCAAACAGGAGATCCACCAGCCCAGGGAAACTGCTGCCCGCATACGCGTCGTTCATGCTATCCGCGAACAGAAGGTGCCTGGAACACACGCAAGGCAACCGCTATCACTGTCACACTTCACCTACAATACACTTATACAGTGACGTACATCTTCAAAGAACAAGAGTCCGAAAATGGTCTGCTGTCTTAGTACCAATCTTAATAATAATAATAATAATAATAATAATGAGTATTGTATAGGCGCTTTACCCAATTTCGTGAATCGGCTCAAAGCGCCGCGAGCTGAACCCAACACGCACGCTCATGTGAATCACTCGCATTCTCTCACACACTGGACATAAACACATTACAATCCCGTGGTGCGAAGGGTCAGCTCAGCTGTTGAAATTTTGGAATTTAGAATTGCATTTATTTTTTCAAATTTGGTGGGCTGAACATTTCCAAAGCTGGAAACAATGGACGACCCCAATCCTGTCAATCAAAAGGGCCTGTCAATCAAAAGGGCCTGTCAATCAAAAGGGCCGAGCCCCCTAGTATTCAGCCAATCGCTAAAGCTCAGGGACGGATCTGCGTCACGGAGCAAATACTCATCGGTATTCAGCTAAGTCATATGGTGTAGGAAAGCGGTACATCCCCTGCAGGTCTTACTCACTTCTTTAGTGGTCTGTCGGGAAGACCGGCGGAGTCGAGGAAGGCATTCTCCAGTAGGAGGAGTTGGTCGTTCACCTTGCGTATCGCCATGGGACTGTTGAAAAAGTAAACAGAGACTTTATACAGAAGGTTATTGGACAAAGAACACTTTTACCACAACAACATTTTTCATCAAAGTGGAGATAATTTGGGGAGATAATCAGAAACAAAGGAACGAACGAACGAACGAACGAACTTTATTTTTTCAATGGAAAAGATTTAGCCATACAATGGTTAGTTTTCAATCTGCCGTTGCTACAAAAGAAAAGAACAACTGGTAAAAACCAAAGAAAACATACAACACTGAGCAACAAACCAAAAAAGAGTAATGCAACAGAAACAAAATGTAAAGCAAGCACACACACACACACACACACACACACACACACACACACACACACACACACACACACACACACACACACACACATACACTCTATACATAGACCGCATACAGTTTGATATATTAAAGCCGTTAAAGAAATCGTATAGGATCAGTATATAATCGGATAGTTAAGAGAGGGAGCAGTACCTAAAAAAGTATGTTTCATGGATGAGACGTGTATTTACATAATATAGGAAGTGACTTCACCACTTCAGTATCTATCTTAAGATGGGTTAATATACTTCGAGAATTCATTCTCCACCAGATGGGAATACAACTTTCGTCTGAACCCAGAACGTGATGGTATGAGTTTTAGGAGTGGTGGGTTAATATACTTCGAGAATTCATTCTCCACCAGATGGGAATACAACTTTCGTCTGAACCCAGAACGTGATGGTATGAGTTTTAGGAGTGGTGGGTTAATATACTTCGAGAATTCATTCTCCACCAGATGGGAATACAACTTTCGTCTGAACCCAGAACGTGATGGTATGAGTTTTAGGAGTGGTGGGTTAATATACTTCGAGAATTCATTCTCCACCAGATGGGAATACAACTTTCGTCTGAACCCAGAACGTGATGGTATGAGTTTTAGGAGTGGTGGGTTAATATACTTCGAGAATTCATTCTCCACCAGATGGGAATACAACTTTCGTCTGAACCCAGAACGTGATGGTATGAGTTTTAGGAGTGGTGGGTTAATATACTTCGAGAATTCATTCTCCACCAGATGGGAATACAACTTTCGTCTGAACCCAGAACGTGATGGTATGAGTTTTAGGAGTGGTGGGTTAATATACTTCGAGAATTCATTCTCCACCAGATGGGAATACAACTTTCGTCTGAACCCAGAACGTGATGGTATGAGTTTTAGGAGTGGTGGGTTAATATACTTCGAGAATTCATTCTCCACCAGATGGGAATACAACTTTCGTCTGAAAGTGATGGTATGAGTTTTAGGAGTGGTGGTAGGGAATTCCAGGCTAATGGGCCAGAAAAAGCAAAACTTGTTTTAAATAAGTCTACCCTAGGGAGTGGAAGCGGTAGACAATCGTTCCTCGAGCCTCCTGACCGTTGTTGAGTTAGTTTAATGGATGACTTCAAGTATGATGGAGGGAAATAATTTGAGCGCAGTTGCGCTTACACCTTACATGGCACCTTTTCACCAGAGACGCTTGCATTGTGCGGTTTTAAGTGAGGATGAAACCAAAACTTACGAAATATGTATCTGATTCACGAACCTGCCAGCTGTCTAAAACCTTGTACATGTCAATCAGTTTCCGGCTGGGAGCCCAACTTCCGGCTGGCTCTTTTCTTGTTGACCAGTGCGTGACATCAGAGTGACATGAAATACTTACTCTTTCTTGTCCATGTTGGCAATCGCTCTCTCAAAGGTTTTCACGTCGTCTGTAAAACTCCTGATCGCCAGCTCCAGGTTTGCTGTGCACAGCCAAAGTATGATTATACACCAGAAATTTCACAGGACGAACATCCATTTTTAAATTGTGGAGTATGGCAGTGCATTCGGGAGTACGGGTAAACATGTTTAACGGAAGAGAGAGAGAGAGAGAGAGAGAGAGAGAGAGAGAGAGAGAGAGAGGGCTTAACGCCGCGCAAGCAACAAAGACTAATTCCCTTCTAAGAGAGAGAGAGAGAGAGAGTGCGCGCGCACGTGTGTGTGTGTGTGTGTGTGTGTGTGTGTGTGTGTGTGTGTGTGTGTGTGTGTGTGTGTGTGTGTGTGTGTGTGCGCGCGCGCGCGCGCGTAACACTCTCCAATGAGCGTTTGACGCTGCATGTGCTTTTGCTGTGCAAACAGATCCTTTCTAATACAATGAAAAAAATATTAGCTCACTGTAATTAGCCAGGTTGGCACTCAGCAAGGCGCCGAAATCATCATCCAGTTGCTGCCTCATCACATCAAGTCTCCAGGCGTAGTCTGACACGTTAAACGGAATGATCAATGAGTCCGCCAGCGTTCGTAGAATTTCTGCCCCAACCCGCGCCACTGCCCTGCTGCACTGGACATGTCAAAGTTAACTTGTAAGTCTTAGTGTGCGTCTGACTGGCAGTCAGCCAATTAAACACCTGTAGGCGTACGTCAACCTGGCAGTGAGCAAATCCAAAACCTGTAAGTATACGTTTATATGGCAGTCAGCCAATTAAAAACTTGTAAGTGTACGTGAACCTGGTAGTTAGTTAATTAAAAACCTGTAAGTGTACGTTTATATGGCAGTCAGCCAATTAAAAACTTGTAAGTGTACGTTAACCTGGTAGTTAGTTAATTAAAAACCTGTAAGTGTACGTTTATGTATCAGTCAGCCAATTAAAAACTTGTAAGTGTACGTTAACCTGGTAGTTAGTTAATTAAAAACCTGTAAGTGTACGTTTATATGGCAGTCAGCCAATTAAAAACTTGTAAGTGTACGTTAACCTGGTAGTTAGCTAATTAAAACCCTGTAAAAGTATACGTTTATGTGGTAGTCAGCCAATTAAAAACTTGTAAGTGTACGTTAACCTGGTAGTTAGCTAATTAAAACCCTGTAAAAGTATACGTTTATGTGGCAGTCAGCCAATTAAAAACTTGTAAGTGTACGTTAACCTGGTAGTTAGCTAATTAAAACCCTGTAAAAGTATACGTTTATGTGGCAGTCAGCCAATTAAAAACTTGTAAGTGTACGTTAACCTGGTAGTTAGCTAATTAAAAACCTGTAAGTATACGTTTATGTGGCAGTAAGCCAATTAAAAACCTGTAAGTGAACGTTTATGTGGCAGTCAGCCAATTAAAAACTTCTACGGATACGTCAATCTGGCAGTCAGCCAATCGAAAAGCTGTAAGTGTGCGTCTACCATCAGCCGATTAAAATCCTGTTCGTGTACGTCTACTTGAGAATCAGCCAATTAAAAACCTTTAAGTGTATGTCAATTGGTTAGCCAATTAAAAGCCTGTAATTTAGTATACGTTTATGTATCAGTCAGCCAATTAAAAACTTGTAAGTGTACGTTAACCTGGTAGTTAGCTAATTAAAAACCTGTAAGTATACGTTTATGTGGCAGTAAGCCAATTAAAAACCTGTAAGTGAACGTTTATGTGGCAGTCAGCCAATTAAAAACTTCTACGGATACGTCAATCTGGCAGTCAGCCAATCGAAAAGCTGTAAGTGTGCGTCTACCATCAGCCGATTAAAATCCTGTTCGTGTACGTCTACTTGAGAATCAGCCAATTAAAAACCTTTAAGTGTATGTCAATTGGTTAGCCAATTAAAAGCCTGTAATTTTGCGTGAGTGGAATTGCACCCACTGCGTGTGCAGAGACAACTAAAATGGCGAACATGAAATGGTGGTGATGATGACAAAGTGTTACCTCGAAACCCCTGTCCACCAGTCGCTCCATAGTATCGAATGTCTCGTACTCTGTGTGATACAGCGGGTAGGATCCCAGGTTGTACGTGTTCTGTGGATGGAATAAATAAGAAAATTGACACAGATTTGTTTATTTTGTTTGTTTTGGTTCGTTGATTTGCTTGTTTGTTTTCCGGGGGTTATATTTTAGGCGATTTTTTGGGGTTGTTTTTAGAAGCCTATGATTATCCATGCTTGCATTTATAAAGTTTTGATTCTTAAAAAAATATATAAATATATACATATACATATAGAGACTACTCTTACGTCTGTCACACACAGCATAGGGAGCAAAAAT
>JACVVK020000094.1:0-95000 GCA_018292915.2 Batillaria attramentaria
TGTGTAAATTTGTGTGGTGTATATATATTTTCACGATCGGTCGCGTTATGATGTTTCATCTGTTCCGCCTCTCTTGCTGCGAGAAGTAAACTTTCGAAAATAGCCGTGTACGCGTGCGGTCACGAGAAACAAAACCGTGATGTGTTTATGTTAGGTAGGATCAGAGACAGAAATGTTCTGCTAATTCCAAATCTCAATGATGATCCGATGACGAGTCCGATTGGCTCCAGAGACCAACTTTGCCTCAGTTTTTGTGGCTTGGTTATGAACTGGAGTGTTTTATGATGACTCTGAGGCATTTGTCTGAGGGATTGTGGTTACATGACTACAGCTTTGAAATTACAAACCATGGAGGTCAGATGAGATGAACACTACAGTAATGTTCTGTGACTAGAACAATGAATTAAAGAGTCCTTTTTTTCTGGACAGATATGAATATTGTCTGGTGGTTGTGTTTTTTTTTTTTTTTTTTGGGGGGGGGGGGGGAGGGGCTTATATATACATGTGTATACAGTTCTCTGGAAATGTGTCGGTGATACGGCAGGGGAGGTTCTGAACAAAAATGTCAATTCATTATAACTACTAAGCCCTGCCAGAGAATGACATGAAAGTGGAATATCTTGCAGGTGGATGCTCACTTTCTTTTCTTGACCTCTGTGACTCTTCATCCCATTCCACCCCCCCACCCCCATCAAAAACAAAAAAAGAAAGTAGTGCTGATGTTGATGTACTTTTTGTAGTAACCCACACTGTATGATCTTTTAGTTTTAGTTTTGTTTGTTCTTGTTTGTTGCGTTTTTGTTTGTTGTTGTTTTTTTGTGTGTTTTTCTGGGTGGTGGGGGTGGGGTTGCTCCACTGATTTTGGTTTTCTTCTGATGCGTATGGTTGCCCATGTGACTGGCACTTGCTGTATTGAAATACATGTAATGTCATTTGCTGGCACAGTGATGATACTGTACAATAGGCTAGAGTTCTGCACAGCTGTCAAAGGCTGGATGCTGACAGTTGATCTGAGTGCCTTCTTGACTCCTGCTTTTGTTTATTGTCTGCACAGTGTTTGTTTTTGTGTGTATGAAAAAATACTCAGTTTGCCTGCACTACATGCACAAACACACCTTCACTCAGTCTCTGCATGTATATCATACATGAAACAAGGGTTAAAGTTTCAGAATTTTATTTTCCATAAAACCATAGCATGTTTTGAATCACGCCTGCTGTTTGTTTGACTCTACTTTTTAATGTAGTGATCGGTGCATTTTGAAGAGTACATGTCAGAAATGTTGAGTATTTCATGAAAGACTAAATCCACCTTCCGGGTAGGTTAATTTCACACCCACTTATTGTATGAACACTAGAACCAAACTAGTAAACTAAAGTACATGTAATCAAAATCTGTATAATAAAGTATAAATGAATATATATACTGCACTTAAATTCGCTGCCATAAAAACAAATTTTGAAGTTCATGTTCACTAATATGTATTCCAAGTACAGTAGAAATAAACAATTCAAAGCAAAGGAGCTTTGGTTTCCAAAATAGTTACAACCTGAACCTCTTTCCTGTCAGGATCTTATGAAGTGAAATTCATTTGAGCATGTTTGCCTAGGCAAATGTGTGTAACAAACAAACATTCAAAAGCTATACATTCGATAACGATACGGAAAGATGCATAGGACTATAACGGTACAGGAAGATGCGTAGGACTTCTTCAGTTTCACATTGGTGCAGAAAGAAAAGCAGTCTCGTACATATTATATATGAGGTGATGCGATAATTAGACATGGAAGTTTAGAAAGCGATCAAATTTGACACTTCAGATACATGTACACATGAAAGTAACTTGCTGAAAACGTTAAAGATGTGGAAATGATGGAGATGATTTAGTCATGGATTCGGGGTAAATACAGAAATGTACGATGAGTTGATAGTAAACAGGGATAATCGCAGGTTGGTATTGACTTCCAGTCAGCATGCTGGCTGGACACAAAAAGTACTGTAGATCATCATCAGAGGTCATGTTTGATTACGTTTTACAGTAATAAAAGCACTCCCCTACAACTACGCCCCTCCCCCTTTAGACCTGTAATAACAATCAATAACGTGGTCCAAGTTTCAAAAGAACATTTGCCTGCAACCATTTTTATATACACCTTCATCGACACAAAATTCGATCTACACAAAGAATTTGAATGTTTCACGTGTAATCTGAACTGCGCGTGTCCGGGTGGTGTTGACAACACAGCGTTTTGTGGTTGGAGGGCCTTCTGGAAAAGCCTGTTCACCTGGGATCCATCCTGAAAGAAAAAAAAAATCAGTACTTTAGTGTAATTATTGAAATTAGTTCCTTTCTATTAACGCAAATATGAAAGCAGGAACTCACGTTAGAACATCAGTTCAGATACGGCTCTGACGTAGCGTTCTGACATGGACTAGGCTAGTAAACAGTGGTAGAACCGTGCGTGAAGCTCTTGTCTTCCAGTTTTTTAATGCAAAGTTCTGGTGAGAGATCAGAGGCATAAAGCAAATACATGCAGTGTCGTAATTTTCAATACAAGCACGCAGATACTGGCGCCTGTTCTGGGTTCAAACGTAACCGTCAACACATGGGTGGCAACAAAGACAGCACAAAGAATTGTCCTCCAGTCGGAGTCGAACTACTGACGGTCCGTTGCGCATGTACACGCAAGAACCGATAACTTCTATAGCATCGCAACACACCTGATGGCCTCCCGATTTTCGTACAGTTCGTCGTCTTGCATGTTCTGATAGTCATCTTGGTCGTCATCTTCCTCCTGCACAGCCGGGCGGGTGGGAGGTGGTGGTGGTGGGCGGCGTCTGGGTTTCTGGAAGCGCGAGGTGAAGCGACGGGTGGGGCGCATTTCCTGAGGCATCTGGCAGACAGATGGACATATTCACGCTACGACTTTCTTTCTTGGTGGTCGTTATGTCAAAGGGGAGCTTGGTGACCTCGTTTAATGAGGGACAGAGAAACAGAAAAGACGGACTAGTACTGGTTAGTATTCCGTAAAGTGTGAAGCAAATTCTCGTCCAGTGAAATTGGCCTTCACCGCACGGCAGGTAGATGAAGGGCCTACATTCTGCCAAGACGTGACAACCTGTTCTGGCTTAGCACTACGTGAGGCTGTTCTTCAATTCTCAAGAGATTGAGCTTGTGTCTACCCCAGATCCACCCTGGGTCTCCCTCGTGCCGGTGGCCGGCTTACCTGGACAATGACGTCCTGAGCCTCGTAGATGTCGTCGTCGGTTGGTTCTTCATCTGGGACAGGGGGAGGCTGGTGTCCATTGGCCCCGCGACTGGCTTCTCCGTTCTGCGTCGGCTCAACGTCCTCATCCTCTTCATCATCCTTGGCTACCTCCACCGGTTCTTCCTCTGCAATGTTCCAAGGATGTTGAATCAGTTAAATCCATGAAAAATTAGCTGGCAAACCCAGGACTGTAACATCCGGCGTCTTGACTAATCCTGACTAATCTGATCAAAGTCGTGCAATTGTGGATTACCACGAACACCCCCTCCTCCACCAGCCCCAGTAAGGTGAACAAAATCAAGTACAGCCGCTTTTTTTTTTTTTTATTACTTTTTTTAAAAAGACCATTGCACGAGAAAACACTGGCTGAACTCATCCTCATGACCCATCCATTGTCTGTACTTTGATCACTGTACCCACTAGAACACCAGCCCTTGGTTCCAGTAAGATCTGTCAGCCACGCCACACAAGTACACATGGCTACTTACTCTCCACCTGCACCTCCTCGGAGTCCTGGATGACATCCACGTTGAAGAAGAGGGCGATGTGACGCGGGAAACGCAGGTCCATGAAGAACACCACAGCTCCAAGGATGACACAAATGATGCCTGCACCGCACCAGAATAATGCGCATTTAGTGTTTTGTTGCCGTGTGTGAAGGTTAGTGGTGAGCAAAAATACAGCGCAGCAGTACAGAAACAGAATGAGTAGAATCTGAGAAACAGGTAGTCCTTGTCATACCCTCCGGTAGTCTCCAACTCCAAGTCTCTTCTACTGGTTCCTCGTATACAAAGAATTGTTTTGTTTTTTATTTCAGATTTTCAGTTTATCACACAACTAAAGTGGTCAGCTAAAGTATTATGAATTATCTCCACAGATCAGGATGCAAAAATAAGTTAAGCTCACTGACCCAGCTGATCAGACTTACTTCAACTGTAGCCGCAAAACTGAATTGCTCGCACAACGGTGACTTGACAATGAAACCATGTGCAGCGGACACATACCTGTTATCAGATTGACCCAGAAGGTGCCGCCGTAAGAGAATACCAGCATGTTCTTGTCAGTGAACGGGATCACAAGATCGTTGACGTTGCGCAGCGTGGCCCAGATGATGTTGGCAGTTATCATGACAGCGCCTGTCATGGCCAGAAAGTAGGCCCCGTACCGCAGCAGCACGAAAAAGAGGATGTTGGTCAGCAGCCATAGCGGGAACGCTAGCCTGCAGACCAGAAACACATAAGATAAAGTACCCGAACACAACCTAACAAACAAAACCTCGCGTCCGATCCCATTTATAAATAATAAATAAAGTTCTGTAGCTTGCTACCCAGCTGGGATTGACTTGGATATGGTGAAGTAACTATGCAACACTTGTTCGCTTGCCTCCCTTGCTGTTGCTGCCGTTTGTCGTGACATGTATTTATATTGGCAGTAAACAAGACTACAGTCAGCGCAATAAATAGACTCTACCGGGAAAGACTCGAGGGAACTTTCAACTCTCCTCAAAATCATTATCGCTTTTGTCTCTTATTCGGACGAATTGATACACAGAGTTGAAAAAAGTCAGGATAATCATTCACCAAAATTCACATTTTATGAGACAGGCGCCCAGTGTATACTGATCTTCGGAAGGCTTACCATAGCAAGATGTGGGAGTACCAGCCAGCTTGACGATAGTGGCGCCCCCAGCGGATGCCCTCACCGTCAAAAGTGAAATACTCAGCCACCCAGAGGATGGGCAAGGGGAGGCCTCGGAACTGGGCCGCACGGTACTCCTGCTGGAAACGCCCGGCTGTAAAGGCCAGCATAAGTTCATAAGTTTATTCTGGACCTCACTCGCTTGTAAAACTGAGACAAACAACACAAAAACAAAACAAAAAACAAACACAAAAAGGAAGGAAGGCACAGATTCTGTTCAAATAAGCTCTGTCTGTGAACAGAACTTGAGATGAGCGCCAAGTCTTGCTCAGCTTTATAAACGATTTCAACTACTTTCTGAACATCAGTCCTGCCACCGAGGTCTACCAGCATTTGCTCCGTGTTGTCAAGAACATATAAGTTTCAATGAGTCAGCTAAGGTAGACAATATTTCGTTATAAAATGAATGATGAAAGTAAGTTCTACGGGTGCCAAAAGATGGTCTCAGTGTAGCTCAGAAAAAAACAGGTTAACACAAAAGATAGTTACGTGCAAGAGACGAAACAAAGACACGACTGCGGACTCACCGGTGGGTCCAAATCCCAGTCTGCCCTGCCGCCACTCCCAGCTGAAATGTTCGTTGTAGTTGATTGTCTCGTTCAGCTGGTATTCTGGTTCCCCTGAAGACCAGACAGACAAATCGTGCAGGATAATTGAATAAAAAAAAACAACAACAACAACAAATCTCTACCACACCTTGTGACAGGAACCATTCAAGCTTATGAGCTCTTGCTTGTGGTGATTCTCGGCGTCTCACGTGTTTCAGCTTTCAAGCACATCCCGGCCGCAATCTGATTGGCTAAGGCGCTTCAGGTTTCAGTTGAAAATTGAAAGCACTCATATTCCAGTGCCAAAGGCGTTCAAAAGGTGAGCAGAGCGTGCGTGAGCGCGAAAGCTGAAGGATAAGAAGGTCCGCTACTGTGGGATGGAGCCAAGCTCACCGGCCTCCGAACACAGACAGTTAAGGGGAGGGGGGGGGGAGAAGCAGGGGAGGGTGTGTGGGGGTGTTTAGGGGTTTAACGTCCTTTTCCACCACATACGGGTGATATCAAAGACGGGGCAACGATGAAAAAGCCAGCACAAATATTTTGCCCCAGCCGGGATACGAACTCACGACCCGAGCAGGGGAATGTGTTCACATCAGAGGGGAGGGGGGTGCTTGGACGCCGACGGGGGTGCCTCAGGACAGGAAACAGGTAACTATATCTTCTTCTTCTTTTTTTTGGTGTGGGGGGGGGAGGACTTCACCCCCCCCCCCCTCACACACACACACACACACACACACACACACACACACACACACACACACACACACACAGACGTGCCGGTACCTTTGAGAGTGACGTTGATGCCTCTGAGACCAATCTGCACGCCCACCTCGGCCTCAATCTCGGCCCCAGTGCCTGCCTTGTACTTGGTCTTCGTTGCGACTTCAGCCACTTCCCAGGTCATCGAAAAGTTAGCAGCTGCAGTGACAAAGATGGGCGGTGGCACGTTTTAAAGGACGAATAAGAAGAAGAAGAAAAAGAAAAAGAAAAAAAAAACCAACTGTTCTCTACAGACAGAGATACTGTCTACATGAATGTTGTTTTTTCAGATGGGTCAGTACATGTGTGCATCTATTTCACGACAGACAGATACAGTATACATGAACATGCTTTTTTCAGATGGGTACTGACCCATCTGAAAAAAGCATGTTCATGTATACTGTATCTGTCTGTCGTGAAATAGATGCACACATGTACTGACCCATCTGAAAAAACAACATGTGTGTAGCTATTTCCCAGGTGGGTGCACGAGGAATCATGTTGCTGTTCGTGGTGGTGGTGGTGGTGGTGGTGGCGGCGGTAGTAGTGTTCACGTTTTTCAGTCTTCCTCTTGCTTCAGTCAATCCAACTTTTTGTTGTTGTTATACAAATTATAATTTCTGACGTGCAAGTTTCCCGCATCTCGTCCTAATGTATCGAAAAGGTTCCACATCATTATGTTCTAGTTCAAGGTTTGTTTCAGAAGAAAAAAAAAACTCATTTGGGGTACATGAAAAATGTCTGACACATTGCGAAAGTAAACATCAGGTGGAAATTTCATAATGACATACACACACATACAGAGAGAGAGAGACACACACACACACACACAGACAGACAGCAGTACTGACCAGCAGCATGCATACCACCGTACAGAAAGTTCAAATCGAACAAAATGGCGACATCAAAAGTATTGGCATTACACACACACACACACACACACACACACACACACACAAAACAAAACAAACAAACTGATCGGCTTTACAGGGTCACTGAAAAATTGTGTGTTTTTATGTCTTTACATATTATTGGCATAACTGTCTTCAATGCAACTTACTGAGTATGACAGCACCGATGAACAGACTGACAGTAATCCGTATAAACGTGAACAGTCTCTGGAGAAATGGGGGAAGAAAAGAGCAATAGTCAAGAAAGCAAGAAATAAATAACTCGATCAGTAATGCTTAGCAATTTCAGTCAAATGCATGTAACTTACATATGAAGTATAACATGTTGCAAATTTGTGCATGACAATTTTTTTAAATTGTTTTGTTGTTGCTGTTTGTTTGTTTGTTTGTTGGTTTGGTTTGGTTTTTGTTGTTTTTTGTTTTGTTTGTGTGTGCGTGTGTGTTTTTTGTTCTGTTTTGTGCTGTTGTTGTTTTTTGTTGCTTTTTTTTAGGGGGGGGGGGGTTATTAATTTGTGTGTGTCTTTCTTTTCCGGAATGAAAATACTCGTCTTCGAGGAGGAGGGGGGGGGGGTGTAGACTGCACCCGCCATACTTATCATTTATTGAATAATTGCATGACTGAATCAAATCAGTACATATTTCAATGCTATTTTATTTATTCAGCCCATCATTGTCATCATACTAGTGTACCTCTTTGCCTCTGATGCCCGGCAGGACGAGAAAGAAGGAGGTGGCGAGAATGACAAAGGCGAAGATGAGCCCGGACACGAGAACGTCCGCCTCCCATGGTGTGTGCATCGCCTCGTAGAACGTGGGGGCGCCATTCTCTCTGAACGCGCTGTATACACCACTCATCTTGACGCAGTGGTCAGGCTAGGCTCTCGTTTCAGACTGGGAAAAAGATAAGCTGTGTTATGTAAGCTGTGGATTTCAACTGAGCGGACAACTGATTGGTTTATATTCTGCTTCCCGCAAGGGGCTTGAAGTAGCGGGTTGAAGTTGGTTGACAGAGCTGAAGCCGGGCCGCAGTCTCACTACCAATGGTAGATACATGGTGTTTCCGGACAACGGATGTTCCAAACTTCACATATATACCAGTAGGCTCATGTAAAGTTATGTGCTTGGGCCTTTCGTGCACTTCTCACTTTTCCGGCCTTCCATCGTTACTGAATCTCAGTCTTCGCCTATTTACAGCCTTAACTGGCTAAAACCACTGGTCACTGTCGCACGGTGTGATTTTGGCGACAGGGCACCGACACTCCGCGTCGCCGGCGTGGTGACTGATACCATGCAACATACCGCGCCACCAAAAGTCAGCATAAGTGTTGTCTTTTAGTAAACTTTGGGGGTGGGAGGGAATGGGGATGGAGGTTGGTGTTGTTTTGCACCTGTTTTTGAGGGAGGGTGGGGTGTGCACCGGCTGTACGTGGGCGTGGCGTGTGCGGCGATATCACAGGTACCCAGCGGAAAAATATTGAACTCAGTGCACGTCAGTGTAAGATATTTCTACATGTAGTCATGATGCGTATGTACACAAATGTGAAACAGGCACTGTCGCAAAGCGTACGCGTAAATTTGACTCGAAAAATCCTTAACCAGCAAATTCATACGCACCAGGGGACTGGATTCGAAGCTGATGCCTCACTGAGGATCCGCGGGTAGACGTCCGCCTTAACCGGTACGCCAAATTCAGAACCGTTTGCGCGGCTAACGGCCAAAATCGTGTAGAGGAAAAGTAAAGGGAATTCCATGCCGCAAAAGCACCAACTTTGTATAATTACTTCACTGATAACGAACATTTAATTTCATTAATCAACTTGACAGTTCAGTGGAGAACTGTGTATCACGCAGCGATCAAAACACACCATGACCGTAAAACACCAAGCGTATTATTACTATTTTTTAATGAGACATTCTGTTTCACTTTATTTGTTATCTGTGCATATTGTCAGTGCCCCGGATTTACGGCTACAAGTCTCCCGGCTGTTATACTGAAAAGACCGTTTATACTAGTTCACTGGCAGTCGTATCGGACGCGTTTATTTCGTGCATATTTATATTACTCATCAGTTTTCACCCGGATCCTTGTTGTCGACAAAGACATCACGGATGTAAAAAAGCTATAACGTAACGAAGGCGTTGTGGGACACATGCTTCCGTGTTCTCAAGCTGGCAAAGTAAACAGTCACGAACTGTGTACGTGGAACGCTATGAATAAAACATTGACACATTTGTAACGTGATGTATATATCACGAACAGTCAGTGCTAATTATACTACGATTAAACTTCTAGAACAAAATAATGATAACAATACATTATTAATAACAACAACAACAACTGATCGACACATTTGTACGGGACTATATATCTGTCAGTGCTGTTACCCTCTGAACTTGAATTGACTTGAATTATGGATTAAATTCTTCGACTGATTAAAAACAAAAAAAGTGAAAGCACTTTGCTTGTTAAAACCCGGAGACCGTAGAAATCGAAACGTTTATAAGTAAAAGGACCAAGCAGATAGTTTATAAGCGGTTTATGGAAAAGATGTCATGCAGCACGTCACGTATAGGTTATGTGCACAGCACAGGCGTTGTCCGTCCGGCGGGATGAACCGGGCGGAACTGATCACTCAACGAATTTCCTCATTGGGGAAATGACTTCTTGCTAGTAAAATCATGTGCTACACGTTGTTCGTGGCCGCTTGTCAGAGTAGAGAGGGTGGGTCACGAAACTTTCTGACCAGTTACTTGTGTTGTGCAAACAACAACCGTCAACAAAGCCTGTTTTTAATGCCATCCGTGGAATATAGGATTTCTCGTCAATAGTGCCAGCAGGGATGGCATTGAGACTACAAAAACTCCCAAAACTAAATTACGGCGAGGAAAAATCAAAACGCATACATCGGTTGGGTTCAGTTTACTGTTCTCAACCGACATAATGCTGGCAAAGACATTAATGTCTTTGATGCTGGCGTCAATTGCCGGAAAATGATAAACGGTGGTGAGGAACTGACACCAGAGATCACTGACTGATTGAGATCATTTGTATCAGGTTTGCACATGGACAAGGAAAACTCCATCGTAAACACACACACACACACACACACACACACACACCGTGCACACACACACACACACACACACACACACACACACACACACACACACACACACACACACACACACACACACACACACACACACACCGCCGGCACACACACACACACACACACACACACACACACACACACACACACACCGCACACACACACACACACACACACACACACACACACACACACACACGGCACACACACACACACACACACACACACACACACACACACACACACCGCGGCACACACACACACACACACACACACACACACACACACACACACACACACACAGAGCGTCACACACACACACAGACTGAGCCCGCCTTAGGTTCCTAACTGCCCATCATCACTAACTCGCCATCATCACGGATTCAGTTCGGGTAAACAGTGCCGTTCAGCAATGACTCAACACGCTCATTATCACAACGGCTGGTACTTATGTGCTAGGACATTGAAATCTGAGTGCTGTCCTCAAAAAGATGAGGACTATACGACTTTGTCGCTTCAGTTTGTGGATTTTTGTTGTGTGAACTTGAGGGTAGGAATGATGTCCTGGCCCGCCATTGTTACGCGTGACTGAAGCACTCCAGTCGCTGAGTCAGTGGTACTGATCGCCATCAGTGTTCAAGTACATGCGCACAGACATGACATTCGCGGAAAGTGAAGAGCAGATTGAGTCCCGAACATATAATCCCCCTAAACGACACCGCCGGAATACTTTTCGAAACTGGGCACTGCTGACAAACAAGCGACACCCCCCATGATTAAACTTTAACGGTTTACTCTGAACATTCTGCCGAGAATACGACAATTAATATAGACCAACTCACCTTGGTAGCTCAGTTCTGGACCTGCCTTCAGCTATAGAAGGCCCTCAATCTGTGGCAAGATGCCTAAAAACTCGAAAACTGTGTTTCAGTGGAGCAGGTCTAACCCCCCCCCGATCAAAAGAGTGTGTCAGTGGAATGTAGCCAGGTCTGCGCCCAACTACACAGCAACAATTTAGTTCCCTGTTGATACGACGAGACTAGCTACGCTTTATACTTCCTCAATCGTGAGCCAGTGGACTTGTTGAGCTGAACGGTCAATGAGAACGCCTTTTGAGGAAGCGCCGCGGCCAGCGACTATGTACACAATGCATGTCAATGTCTGATTTACCTCCTGGTTTGAAACCGAAACACCGTGCTATGAGTAAGAAGGCAAAAGCGTGCTGAAAGATTTGCTGTAGTAAACAGTTTATATCAGTTTCGTCCTATTCAGGTAGAGCTCAAGTTGTTAGTGCTTGTACCTCAATTCAGTCCAGCAAATAGTGACGGTTCTCATGGTACCGTACAGCAGTGAGGGTGTAAAATGTACTAAAGCCGAGTATAAAGGAATGAAGGAATCTTTGACTTCAGACGAATACTGCGAGAATTACCCAAAATAGGATGACTTTCTGGGCTGTTTCCAGCTGCCAAATCAAAGCTACAGTACTACGATATGAAGAGGACATCACCATAAACGGCTTTGGGATGCACTCACACAAACTGCTCCCCCCCCCCCCCTCCATAAAAACTGAATAACAAACAACACAAAAAACAACAAGAAACACCCCCCCCCAAAAAAAAAACAAAAACAAAAAAAAAACCCCAAAAAAACACACACAACAAAACAAAAAAAAACAACAAAAAATAAACAGAATAATAAACAAAACAACAAATAAATATATGATACTCCATGTACCCTCCCCCCCCCCCCTCCTCGTCAGTCACCTTCACATCCAACCCTGCTCACTATTTTTTCTGAGTGATTATTCATTATTTCTATTGCCACTGTTCTGACCTATTGGGCGTCAGGGTTGTCAGTCACAGTGGTGTCGATAACGGGGTGTTGTTTCCCTGCTACATCCTGAAGACTGCAACTTCATTGTCCGTTTATAATTATCTAGGCATTGCCGCGCGATCGTCACCTTAGGCCACTTTGTCACCAGCTGCAATCGTGACTGACTTGGCAGTGTCACTGAGTTAGGGTGAGGCTGATCACGGTTTGTTATTGGGGTGGGCCGGCGTGGTCAGTCACAACCGGCAGAAGTGACGTGGAGTCAAGTAGAGGGCGACATAGAGTCAGTGGCATTGATCATGACTATCTTTAATTATAGTTTAAAAAAAAAATTACAGCCGGCAAGTTCAGTTATCACTGACTCAGTGATGTGACCACTGATCAGTGATCACTGATGATGAGTCCGGCCGCCGCGGCCCGGCCGGGTTCACAGTCACGGTTTAGCCCGGGCTCAGTGACTGACACGAAGCGTACATCAGGTTGATTTTCACTGAGACTAGCCAGAGGGATGGTGGTGTGTGTGTGTGAGGGGGGGGGGGAGGCTTGTTCACAGTGCCGACTCATCCGCGTCTTGGTCTCTATACGTCTGTGGTCCCACCTCCTGCCATGCGGTGCTGAATGGGCTCAGAAGTTTTCGATCCCTGGTGGCTTAGCTGATTTCACTTTGGCCCAAGATCAAGGGAGATAAGTACAGCGCGTAGCCAAGACAATCGGTACGCCAAGATCAAGGGAGTAGCTGTTAAAAAGTAAAACATTACTCGTAGGAAAAGTTTAGAACGAACCGGTTTGGCATTCACATCTTTGTAAATGTTTTAGTTTTGATTAAGGAAGCGAAAGGGAAAGGAAAACATTTAAACACTCTGACGATAGCAATTCTCAAATTTCGTGCAATGATTTCTCCCGCGGCTTGCTGGGAACGCGCAGTGTTGTTTTCATCCAATACGCGTTTTGGGGGGAGTAGGTCTGTATGTAGCCGGTAAAGCAGATCAAGACAAGAACAAGTCAAGCGTGAGAATTATTAGAATCTCTGGCTGTTTCCATTTGTGGGGATCGTAGCAGCGATTACACCCTGTGCGAGTGACCAAGACAAGGAATGGCGGCAGCGTGGAACGCATTCTTGCCTTACGAGTTCTTGAATCAGCCCACAACATATTTGAAGGGCTACATAGATGAACCAAAACGTGTCATTTGTGTCACAGGTTTCTGCCATGATCATGTCAGGATTGAGAGCGAGAACATCATAGGGCGATGGAGACCCGTTGATGTGGAAAGTTCGGTCGCACCACAGGCTCATGGAAGAGTATGGCTTGAAGTGTCGAAGTCGTCAACAGAGGCCTTGCAGTGCCAAGTGTATGCACCAGAAACTTCAGTACAGTCAGGCAAATGTGTGTTTGTGCTGTTTGACCAGATGGATCTCCTTTCTTCATATATTCTTCGAGAAAACATTGACGTTGAATCTCACATTGCTGGTCACCTTCTCAGGATATACAGTCATCCTAACAGTATAACAAAAAGACAAGAAGCCTCGTTCCGCAAAGTGATATCTACATTCTTCAGATACTTTATTGCAGGATTTCTGCTTGTCTTGACCATGCTTTTAGCAGCTGCAGAGGGTTTAGTGTCTGTGATGGGTTTCAGCTGGTTATGGCATCGAATGCACATCCGGCCACCAGCTGCAGTAAGTCACATCAGTGGTAGACTATACCGATATAGGAAGGTGGCGCCTACAGCTTCAGATGTTCCACCACGACTTGTGTAAGAAAATGTTTTCCACTTTAAGGCGTAACTTACTTCCTCACTAAGTATTTTGGAGAAACATTGCCACCATCTTGAATGCTCAACTACTTACAGGTTTTGTACTAGCTATCAGCTGCCCCCCCCCCCCCCCCCCCCAGTAACTGCTCCTTACTGAGGACACCAATTACCTTTTTATACCTAAGTTAGTCATATTATTACATTTTTGTGCTAAAAACCCCACCTGTCATTAAGGCACCACACTGAGTAGGGTTGCCACTTTCATGATTCTTGGGTCCACTGCATTGCTATACCATCATGTCACATTGGTTTGCATTATTTACCTTGCTTTGGTTCAAATCAATTCATGAAAATTATGCATGTTTCACTTTCTAAGTTTAATTCAACAATATTGCAGGCTGTTTGATGCAAGTGGGCAGCAGTTGTTGGATTCTGTGATGGGTGTTGTTGTTATGGTTTTGGTGATCTACAGTGGAAGTGCGGACAGCATTGCACAGTTTGTCATTCACTGGGCTGATGTAAGTATTGTATTTTTAGTCAATGAATTCATCCCAGGGTTTCAAATACCCAGGTACCAGCTGCTAAAACTTGCTTCTCTTGGTCTGAAGACGACCCTTTTATATGGTCAAGTGTGCCGTTAGTGCGCCCTTCATTTCCAGTGTACAAAAACTGAAGACAAGTAATACTAACAAGAAATGCATCATAAACTCAGTTTTCTTCCTTGAACACAAATTTGTGTACCATTATGCCCATCACTTATACATTGATACAGTCTGTAAAACATTCTTTTGACAGGACACAGCGCAGAATCTGAATGATCTCCTGCATTGGTTAATGGGAGCTCCTGCTGGGTTAAAACTCAATGCTCAGCTGACTGGATACCTTGGTCATTTCTTTCTTTACCATGTTTACCTGTGGAAAGGTAGTTCACAAGTATTCAAATAGTCTTGAATGATAGAGTTTTGGCATGTGTGTTATAAAGTGTGTGTGTGTGGGGGGGGGGGGGTAATTTTATATTCTCTTACACTGTGAGTGTGACTATTTTTGGTTTTGGGGGTGGGGGGGGGGGGGAGAGAAGCCTACTTTTCTTGTGAGATTTGTTTCAATGTTGTTGTTAAACCACTTTTGTTTTACCAAGTTGGATTCAGGTTCTGATCCTGAAATATACAGTAGTGTTATCAGAGTCTTTTTCAAACCTTGTAAGGACACTGATAATCCTAGCACACATACATGATGTGGCAGGGATATGCAGCAATTATTTTGTATACATATGTAGAACAAGGCTTTTTCTGTCACAGGTTATCTCTCAGTTCTAAGACCTGTTCTGGGCTGGGTGGTGTGGTGTGCAGCTGCCAGTGGAGTTCTTGGAGTGACAACACAGTTGTGTCTCGTGCAGGACATTATCTCCATGCTCACTATCCACATCTACTGCTTCTATGTCTATGCAGCTAGGTAATCTGTCAGTGATCTTGTTATACTCCTAGTTTCACAAGCCCCCCTCCCCCCTCCACCCCCACAAAAGTTGTCGTACACAAACCAAACCAAAGTTCTTCCCCCCCCCCCCCCCCCCCCAAAAAAAAAAAAAACCCCAACAAAAAACAAAAACAAACAAACAAAAAAACAAAACAAATCAAAACAAAACAAATCAAAACAAAACAAACAAACAAAACAAACAAACAAAACAAAGTAAAGCAAAAACAAAGAACACAAACACATGCACGTGGCAGTCTCTCTGAATAAGAGTCTTATCTTTTTCAATCCTTGGCATTCATTTTCTGTGTGTTTTTTTTGTGTGTGAAGTTAACTTTTTAAGGGTGATTGATATGATTGATAAGATTAAAGGTAATAGTCACAATACTCATATTGTTGATATTGTTGGTTCATGATCACTTGCTATATTTTTGCCACTTGTCTCACAGGATCTATAGTCTACAGATTTATGCTCTGTCATCTCTGTGGCGGCTGTTCCGTGGAAAGAAATGGAACGTGCTGCGTCTGAGAGTGGATTCAGCACTGTACAACATCGATCAGCTGTTCGTTGGCACCTTGCTGTTTACAGTTCTTCTTTTCCTCTTGCCTACTACTGTGCTCTACTATTTCGTCTTTACATCAGTGAGTGTCAGAACTGGTATCACTCTGCCACAGTGTAATCTTAAGCCTACATGTTCCTTGCTTTGCAGCTGCAGTTCTAAAAGATGTTTTCTATCACTTAGCTTATGGTGTTTCTTGAAAAAGGAATGTGAATTTAGAAACAAGATGCAACTCCAGTCCAGATTAGACGTTGTTTGATTACTGTGTAAATTAACTATACGTCTTTTTTTTTTTTTCAGTTGAGGGTGCTTGTGTTAAGTTTTCATGGGCTGTTGTCCATGTGTGTGAGGTACCTGAATGACATTCCTGCTTGCACCTTATTGTTGAGGATACTCCACTCAAAAGCAGTTACAGGTAACAACTAGCGAATGATGTTGAAAGCTAAAGTGCTTTGCTGTGTCAGTTGAATTACATATCTCATCTTAGATTGCTGTGCATGTTCAGATTATAATTAATGGTAATATGTAACATCTGCTAGTGAGCAAGCAGAAGAACTTCAGGAACCTGATTTAGCATATATATAACTGATATATTTGTTATAAATACATACAAACAGTTTTGAAGAGCATTTGAAGTTTGATAGCTCAAGTATTATGTCTGATAAGAATGACGCCCATGTTTTGTTAGGGATGATAACAGTTGCAACTTGGTAAGGATGTTTTTATTTGGCAGAATATTCTCGTTTTAGGTGATGTGATGTTCACTGTGACGAGTGATGGAACTGCTAAGGACAGCTTGGTGCTTTCCATGCAGGTACGTATGCCTACATATGTATGGACTCATCTTGTCTGTGTCCTATGTGACCAGAAAAGAGCAGTTTTGACCAGCAGTTTTGCCAGATGCAATACATACACATACAGGAATAAGGGCGTGTGGTGGACAGGGAGAGAGGTAGCGATCGTAGTTATAGTGATGGTTGATAATTCAGCAGACACACAGCCTCTTGCACAGGAGTGGTTCAGTTTTACTTTTTAAGTGAGAACACTCCGCAGGCATTTAGATTTGACAAAATGCTTTGAAAAATTTAAGTTGCATACAGTTATAAGAACTTATTGTGAAATGCCAAGGAGCAGTTGCACAGAAGGATTTTATGAAGATGGCATTGACCAGCACGACTTAAGTTCTGGAGTGCTAATGTCACATTCCAGAAGCATTACAAGTGGTAAAATACTGCTACTTTCTAAGTGAATGCCATACATTTATATTTATGTGATTTTTCCCCCCTCTGTCTCCAGACAACACATCTGCCAATTCCAAAACTGTACAAATGGGCACAATCCCATCTCAGAGCAAGTCAGCAGAAACAGCAGCAGCAGCAAACATATACTTGGCCTGACATGTTACGACGCTTGGTGACAGGCAGCCTCATTTATCCTTGGGTTGAGCCCCATGATCCTGCTGACAAAGAGAAACTTGCATAGCGCCTCTCTTGGTACAGATTTGGACAGTTGTGCAACAAGGAAGACACTGTGTGTGTGTGTGTGCGTGTGTGTGTGTGTGTGTGTGTGTGTGTGTGTGAGACAACTGAATATGTTTCATTTTGAATTTTTTTTTGTTGGATTGTTGTTGCACCTCTTTCCTTAGTCTATCACCAACAACAACAAAAGTGAAAAGGCAGCTGTTCACTGTCATTCCCAAATGATACATGGTACATGTACTTTTTAAAAACACATGCCCATCCATAAAGATGTATTTGTCTGGTACCTGGTGCCTGTCTGTGATTGTATCTGTTCTGGTTAACAGTATGTCTAAAATTAAAGCCAGTAACTGTGGATACTGTTATAACACAGCTTGTTTGGAGACTGGTACAATGTAGCACATTCCCTGAGGGGTGATGAACATGGAATCCAACATGGAAAGGATGTGCAAATTTGTTGGTTTAGGAAGGGGTCAACTTGTTTGTGAAAAATCTGTTTCCGTATAAAGTATGCTGAACTCATGTACATATAGATTGACCTAGCTCACATGCTGCACCAGCTCTGTCCCATCGGCTTCACTGAGGTTGGCCTCTGCACTGACGAGCTAACCGAAACCCGAGCAGAGACAACTAATAACTAAGAAGGAAAAAAGAAACACACGCTCGGTGACAAGGAAAGTGAACAGTTCTTAACAACACTGGGGCCAATGTGTCACTTCACATTGTGCACAAAAGTGGTGAATTCTGTCACATTTACCGACAGTACGTTTTCAGCCTGTTTCAGAGATTATTGACTGCAGGAGTTGTCTCCCTTGCCGTGGCAGAGTATATGAAAAATACATGTACAGTCGAACCTGCCAAGGCGGTCACCTGTATAAGCCATGCCACTGTCTAACCTGGTCACCCCAGAGGATCCCCTGACATGCTAACTGTTGACATGTCACCCTGGATAACCCGGTCACACCTGTCTAAGGCGGTCAGTTTGGCCCCGTCCCTTGGGTGACCGCCTTACACAGGTTTGACTGTACATGCTTGCTGCGGTTCTGTGTATGCAAGAGAGACAACTCATCCAGATAATAATCTCTGAAACAGGCTAAGAATGTACGGTACGTGCCAGTGAATTCACCACCAGTGTGAAATAACACGGGGACTCAGAGTTGTACATAACTGTCCACTTAACTTGTCACCGAGCGTGTTTGTTCTCTCCTTCTTAGTTATTAATTGTCTCGGCTCATGTCTCACTTAGCTGGTTTCTTGTCAGTACAGAGGCTAATGTCAGTGAGGCCGATGGGACAGAGATGATGCTGCACCTGCTCAATATTGGTAATGCCAGTAAGTTAAATAACCTTTACTGTTCCAAATTGTATGTCATACTAGCTGTTTCCTTTTGCCCTGGAATTGTTAAACTCAGTTGCATCTGAAAAAAAAAAAAACCAAAAAACAGGTGTTGATCAGGATAAGATGAACACTTGTGGTGTCTGCAGCCAGCGTTTCATCGGCACCTTTGCAGATTTTCTTTTTTTAAAACTTTTTTGGTCCCCCCAATATTCAGTCCTGGATTAACTTTGTTTTGTCAGAGACCGTTGTAGCGTATTGGTGGAAAAAACAACAACAAAGAAACCCCCAAAAGCAAAACACAAGAAAACAAAAACAAACTAACCAACAACAACAATAAAATCCCCTCGAAAAAACTTCACCCTCACCGTCTTCAGTGTACTTCAGTTTACTTCAGTTACAGCGCCGTGGTGTGTATAAACAACGGTTAAGTTGAACAATCAAAGATCAAACGAGGCAATATAACAGAGCAGACGGGTTGTAATGGTGACCTATGTCGTATCAGACAGTAAACAAGCAATTCAAAATAGATAATATATCAGCATTCAGGTTTAGTGTTGTACGTTCTTCATTAATCGGCGTATGCCAGTCAAGTTCTACCTTGCGTTCACTGACCGACTGCCGTCGACTAATCAGTCCCGGGACGATGTGCCATGTCAAATTAGGATACAGAATTTGAACATGCAGATTTTGAGTAAGAAACTATCAGTGTATTTCAAGTCAGTTCCAAATCTGACGCAATTGACACCATCTAAACTTGACGTCTCTCCGGTGGAGTCGGCCGTCTCTGCTGACCCGGCTAGCCAGATCCGCCGGTTCGTCACTGACTCAAGTTCTCAGTGTGTACCACTCGGCTGAACCGCCAAATATTAATAAGCAAACATTGAAATCTGTTATTACGATTGATTGAGATATACTGATATTATGTGTTTGAGTGACTCGGCGAACAGTCAGTAGCCTAATGTTGAAGCTTTTCAGTATTTAGGACTCCGCTAGTCAGTCACGGTGTTGGGATTTCAAATCAGTACTTGCGGATACGTACACCGGCTGATTTCGGCATCTTTTCATGTGTTACTACGCCGATACTGAGGCGTTCAGTTTTGGTTATGACTCACTCTATTGTCCGGTCATACCGCTGATATAACAGTATAACGGATATAGCGGCTCCCCGCGGCCTCAGTGTTGGCACCAGACGGCGGCATGATCATCATCCATGATCATATTTCGCCGAGTCGCATGGGAGTGGTCAGCCCCGACTGGCCGGAATCACGGTCACACTGAGTTGACGCCGGCCAGGTCCGGCGGATCATAGTGGCCGGCTCAGTTCTTGAAAATTTCCGTTGTGATTATGACAATACCCATTCCGACGTATGCTGCCGGCCGGTGTATGATGTTTTACTGAGTCGGAATAACTTGACATATTTTGGCGGCGGCGCGGCCGGCAGTCGGATCTAAACTTAACTATGATGGTCGGCGACTATGTGAAGGCCCGGCCGCGTCACTACTAGTAGTACTGAAACCCTCGCTCAGCTAGTACACCTGATCGCTCTGACTGAGCCGGCGCCGCCTCATAATCATAATTACTGAAGTCTACACTACTGATTGCGCCAGTCTACTAATACTCCGATGGTCACAACGAGAACGACACTTAGTGTGACTATACTGACACAGATACACTCGATCACTACTGCTCAGTATCTGCCGGGTCGCACCGTGACTGCCGGGCCGACCCCGACCGGCCGCCGCGGCTACATTGCCAGTGGGCGAACTTAATCAGTACCAACGCAGCCACGTTCAGTTAGTAGAGTTCGCCTCGACAAAACAAAACATAGCCAAAAAAACAAGATGGCCACCAGCCCAATATGTTGTTTCCATTTGATCACCTGCTATCGTCACGGTCGTTCTTTTGTAATGCCATGTATCCACACACACACACTCTCTCTCTCTGAATGGAAACAACTGACCGGGCTGTCACACCAATCTTGTTTTTGGAAGAGAGACGTCAAGTTGTATTCTTTGAAATCTATTCATGACGTTTTTGCTCACTGGGATGACGCATAATACATTTGGCGTAATAACTTTGATACAGTTCTTGCAATGAAAGCAGGCCCATGAAAATTGAAGTGTTGCTGCTGCGTGCGCAGTGTAAAGATCGAATTCATACCGACCCAATATGTTTAACAGACAAGTCTGCGCGGCGAACGTTTTCTAACTATGTGTTATGTCAGACATACACACGCGCGCGCGCATACACTCACACGCACACTCACACGCGCACACACACACACACACACACACAGACTCAGTCGCGCGAGCCGCGTTTGTGCTCCATTGAGACCTATGTGGTGTCCTCTCACTCTACTATGCTATTGAGTGAGAGTCAGTGGGAAAAACAAAGCACACTACATCAATGAAACTCCAGTCCCGCTTTCCCCGTCTACACATAGAGAACGTCCAAAAAGTGGCGACACATCCCCAAGAAATGCCAGTATCACGTCAATCAAACATGACGTCGGAAAAATGACGCTGATACTGCCTTTTGCGTCAGTGCGCGCGTGCCTTTTCTGCGATGGATCTGACCTGTTCAGTACGCACAGCGTTCTGGGTTCTTCTTCTTTCATGAATTTGTTCTCCGTGCATATTCTGTTCATAAAGTATTGCAGTTGTATTCTGTTATATCCCGTGTCTTCTCTGCGATTGCACGAAGATGGCGACATAGTAGAAGTAAAATACACCACGTCTCCAAACAGAGGAATTCGGAAAGAAAGTGGCGAGACACCCCCAAGAAAAAACAGCATCACGTCAATCAAACATGACGCACTTACTTTACGTCAGTGCGCGTGCGTCTCTTCTTCGATGTTTGTGAGGCGTGTGGCTTGTAGAGGAAATGTGCTGTGAGTACAAATTTTCGAGTCAACTGACGATAACGGCTGCAGTGAATTTTTCTAATTTTTTTTGTATATTTTTTATGGCCATCCAGGCTCATTATCTATGTATAGTAGGAGCGATTTTAAGATCTAAAGTGTGTTCACCAGCACTTTCATCAGGTACGGCTTAGGTCAAAAGTATAACAGCGACAACCTCCAAAATTCACTTAGTTGAGAGTCCGTATTCATGCTATCATGTCCAAAAAAAAAATGGAGTGGTTTAGGTAAATATTATGCCTTTAAACGCCAGAAAGCCACTTTTTCTGAAAAGGGCGATAACTCGCAAATCATGTGTGCAATCGTACCTGGATCAGGCCTTCTATTCAACAATCTTGATTCATTTAGAAACCCCAAATTTGAAATCGATCGGTTCAGTATTTTCGGAGAAATAGGCATCTGAACTGGGTTCACATGCAATGTCAACTCAGGCTCGGTTTACATGAAAACTATAAGAGCGACCATTTTCTAGTAGTGACTCTGTTCAGAGTCCGTATTCAAGCTATCTACTGCCAAAAAATTGAGTGATTTAAATAAATATTACGCCTGTACACGAAAGACAACCAACTTGTCTCAAAAGGGCGATAACTCCCAAATCACTTAAGCAATCATCACACGCTTGAATCGTCTAATGTAACATTTTGATATATTTGGATACCCCAAATTTGAAGCCATTCGGTTGAGTATTTTCCAAGAAACGGGCCTGGACACAATTCACACACACAGCCGCACACACGCACACACATCCGCACAGACGGCACTCACTGAGGAGGAGAAGCGCGTTCGGTGGACCGTACATGTCAGCATCGATGACGCACGTTTTGTTACGTCATTGTCAGAGTTACACTTGCAAAATCGTCTCTGCGGGAGATCCGGCGGCAGTGACTGACGTGCGTTTGTACCACAGATGCTTGCCCATGAACGTGGAAAATTTAGCCCGTCCTATGATGTTGTTTCCATTACTATGGAAACAACATAAAAAACAACAAAAAAACAACAACGACGACAACAACAACACTGAACAACTTGAAAAACAAACCCGTGTCTGAGGCATCCGGCTGCATCATGCAACCGGCTCAGCCGGGCCCGGTGAGGCTCAAGAACAAACGAAATTTTTTTTTTTTTAAAGTTCGCCTGCTTAGAACAATTTAGGGTTAGATTTAGGGTTAGCGGCTTTAGATTTAGGGTTGGGGGTTACCATGTGGTAATGGTGCAATCGCTATGTCGTTCAGCCGGTCGCAGTGCATTTGCAACAGGTGCAAATGGCACAAGGGGGCGAACTACGCCAACGCAGCCTCAGTCCTAGCACTGACTGAGCTCTCCTTTTACACTACAGCCACGGTGCTGGCCGTGCAGGCTGCCGCACGGCGGCTGAGTTATAGGCCTAGGCCTAAGGACTGACTCAATACAGACTCAGCAAAGCGGGGTCTTCAGCTTGCTCTCTCTCTCTCACACACACACACACACAGAGTAGTGTCAGTGTGTGTGTGTGTCACACATACTGACACACACAAGGACATAATACCTGACGTCGGTACATCAGTGACATACATATGCCTGTTATGTATCAGTGCCTCTGCGTACTGACATCGAACGCGTGACGGCTGTACCGCCGGGCATTGCTCGCTGGTGCCGGGATACCCGAGTTCTTACCTCATGGCTGTTCAGGGTGTCTGAACTGGAACAAAGATTATATCTTGCCGGGTTTGGCGGCCAGCAACAGACATAATTATTTCCCTCCTAGGTCAACAACCACAGTGACTGGGCTCTTCGGTGTCTGAAATATATCAGTGAAACCGGTAGAGGAGACTGTAATAAGAAATTTTAGAGTGGCCCGGATCGAGTCAGTCACTGAGTGGACTCGGAGTGAGGCCCGGCGGTAGAGTTGCCGGGGTGGATGGAATCCAGTTTCCCCCCAAAGTTCTTTTTATGGGTGGGGGGTAGTGGTAGATCTCGGTAGATTTTTTTTTCAGACAAACAAACACAAATATAATAAATAAATATAGTCTTTCCGGCTATAAAAACAAAACCAAACACTGACAAAAACCCAAAACATGACTCCCGGCCGCGCGGCAAACAATACTATTACACTGTTATAGTCCCTGTCGTCGCTGACATCACTGCTATCTCGGGACTTCATTCGTCGGGAGTGCCGTAGTTCGCAAGTCACTTGATCAGTCGGGAGTGTCGTACTAGACGGCGCTATCTCGCCGGTCTGGGAGTATCGGCCGTCACGATGTTTGGCGGGACGGCCATTTTGTGTCGAAAGCCAAGCGAACCGCTGCGCATGCTTCACATACACCAGATACACCAACCCAGCGAAGGCAGCAAACAAATGCTGGCTTCACATGTGCAGACTTGACATGCACAGGGACATAGCAGTCACACTGACAGTACTGAGACTGACTGTCCATCGTGCGTTTTTGAGGAGAGTCACTGAATAGCCCCCAGCCCCAGCACCGACTGATGATGCACTGCTCACGCTGACGCTCACACTTCGTAGCATTCGTGCATGAAAATGGACACTGTGTGAATTTTTATTGACGCCTGCCTACTCACACTTTTATTTATGACCAAGGCTTCTAGTAAGTATTACCGTTTTTACATGGTATTTTGCATTTTACTATGACGGCAGCATTCGCCGACGTTGACGTCAGGAAATCCAGGGGGTGTTCGCATTAGACTCGTTCTCGAGACCCTACGACCCCCTCTTTCAAAGTGGAATCTTCCACGGCGGCAGCTACCTAGCGCGGCAAACGCGCTGGCTCGCTGAAGGTGCAATGTACTTGGGCCAAGGCTCACGAGCCAGGCCTATGTGTTAAGATGTTAGTTAAAATGTAGACAGTATCATAATTATTCCGGCCCAGAAATTAGGTCATGCTTTGTTCGGAACACACACTTACATGAGAAAACACGGCGAGTCTAATTTCTATGGCAGAAATCCTTATGTTGCAATACGAGTCGCCCGGCTTCTTCGTAAGGCAATTGTTAAGACCAGACTTAGTCGGCGCTGGTAAAGTCTACGGTATGCATCCGTCTCAAGACCGAAAAGGGGCTGAACTTAGTTCAGGGCAGGGAATTGCGACCAATCACTACGCTCGATCTTGGCGCTGCACATGCACCAAGTACGAAAATGGTGCTGTGAACAAGAAATACAAATGGGAAAATGAATAGAAAACGTTTGCAACACGAACCTCAGCCACGGCATTCATTTAGAATTAAATAGACAACGTTCAGGTGATGGTAACACCACTGCTTATCTTTGGTGGAGGTTGCCGAGTGGTATTGAAACTAGCTCAATAACGGAGTGGTGGTCGGATGGCGGCTATAGTCCAGTCAGTGCCGATATGGATGTAAGAGTATTATCAATTATTTTATTAAACAGCCCCATTTTGTTGGTCACTGTACACACATTACCCACAACGGAACACAAATTGAACTTGAAAACGATACTGATGATGTCATTTGTTGAATGTTACCGGCCGGCAATCCGATGCCCACGGTTATGTACTGATCCGACTGATTTTTTTTTAATATCAGACTCTAAGCAAGGAGGTAGGGGTGGCCGACGGCCGTGGGGATCGTGTAAAACATAGGGGATCGAAACATACCGGCAAAATACGTAGTCATGTGACTGTAAAGCAATCGCCAACGGAGCCTTTACAGTGATGACGTCAAACTACTGCTTTACAGTGACGTACACATGATTTGCATAATATGCTCTGGGCATGCGCAGGGAGCTGCATAGCGTCCATGTCAGTTCAGATCTTACACTTTGGCCGAAAAAATTGGTCCCGTGATGGTCATAGCATAACGGAATAACGTGAGTATTACGTTGGTGTGGGATTAGCCTTTGCGTGGTGTAATCAACAGACACTCGCCGAAGCGCCGGTGACACATTTTAACTTTCGAGTGATTATTCGATCAGGCTGGACTTTGGTAAAATCGCTCTGTCTGTCAACGGTTATTTTGACAAAAATTGTTATTATTTTCAGATGTTTTACGTCTAGATATGTTCACGTACTTCTTTCCTACGGATTCTGGCTGTATGCACGACGAAGAGTCGACGAAAGCTTTGAAACGACCGTCGAAAGGGTTGGTGTGTAAATGCTGCCATTGTCGTGTCAGTGGTGTTCGTATGTGGTGTTGTGAGACGACCCCTCATCGGAAACCCGAATCACGTGATGTGTAAATCGAGAGGCCTTTTCAGGGTTAAATTGATAGCCCACCGCTCATACATTTTACGTGAAATTACCCGAAGCTCGACAAAGGCATGAGTTCGATCGCTTACTTTTTCATGCACATTTGTGTTTTTTTTTTGTTTGTATGCAGAATCTTACTTCACGATAGCACGCATACGTATTACTGCAGTATTTCTCGGTACCCGGACAGATCCTCAGATGCCTGCAGCAGATGCGCGCAACTGTAGTTATAGACAGAAATAAAACAGTATTTATTGAAAATAACGAATATTTTTTTTATCGATTTTGTTACAGATTTGCAGTTTTTTCTTACCTATGACTTTGTCACAGAACCTGTGTTGAAAAATGGTGCAAGAGTCCTTGGGTGATAGGATTACAGAACCCTTAAATTTTTCATGACATTTTAGAACTGCTGCACTGTGGAATAGTGGATGACACCCAAAATATCTTATTTTTGGGTTTCAAATTATTTTGACAGGCGGCTTACCTCTAGTGAAGCCCATATCAAAGAAGTATGTGTGTGTATATATATTATATGTTATGGTGGTGACATAATGGAAAAACACCTGTTGTATATGTATTATGTATTCACTTAGATTTGTTTCAAACCTTTTACTGAAATATTTCTTGGTATTGCACAGTGATGAGTTTATTTGTACAGTACCACTTGCGAGGAATGACAATTGACACTGGCGTGTCATACACCGTGACTAACATCCCACCATTTTGGAGAGCCAGCAGCTTTTCAGTGTCAGCATTAAGGTGTGGGCCAGAGTACAGCCTGTATTGATAATACATGTATCTTAGTTTTAGCGACACATTTTACTCCTTTTAGTCTTATACTTCATTATTTTTCTTTTTTGGTCTTGGTTAAATGTATCTTGACCAGTCCTATAATGGTCCATAGTGACTGGACTTTGAATTTTAAGAATTGTGTTGATAGTGAGTGTTTGTGTTGTACTATAACACTATTGCTTTTTGTGACATTTAAAGTTGCAGTAGTGAAATGTGCTGAAGGAGGCTTATTATAGCTGAAGCTGATTTTAAAGTTGTATGAATCATCTAGTCCTAAATATTTTGATACATCACTTCTGCTTACAATAACAGTGTCATTCTCAATTTTCCTGTTCTTTGTACAACTTGTAACTACAACAAGTATTGTTTTAGTTTGGATAGTAACACAATTTGCACAATGCACATTCATATTTCTGAAGATAAACTACTCAACCAAACTCCAATTTCAGTCAACCGTCCTGCCTGTGGGCATTGCCTCAAACTCGAAGTAAAACAATCTTTTAAAGGTACATGTATGTTTAACCTTGGTCTTGTTGAATGAATTTGTCTGAAGCTGTAAAAGCCATAGAGGTAGTCTGGATTATTCTGTTCTCAGCTACAGAGACCAGGTTAACAGACTGATTGATACATGTGTATTGTGCGTACACACATAAAGGTATGTTCATAGAAAGGAAAGGTAGCAACAAAATCAGATGTCTCAAGTTTCTTGGATGATGATACTCCACTGTGAGAAAGGAATAACATCCCCCCCCCCTCCCCCTGCGCTGAACTTGGTAATTTCTTACACTCTCTATGCCAGTACAATCATAGTCACACACTGACTCGAGATTTTTTTTTCACTTGATTAGAATGCATTGGAATGGAAAATGCACCCTTTCAAAACTACTTATTCATGGACACCCAAGGACTGCATCATTTAGTAGCATATTTATGAGGTTATATGCAGTGGAACTGTGCCACAGTCTTTGCCGCTATGGGAGTATGGCGGCAATGGGTAACTGACCTTGAACTCTGGAGGTTGTACCAGGCTTTTTCAGGTAGTGGTGCTGGTCGTTTTCCTCCACTTTTTGTGGATTACTTTATTTGGAAAGCAAAACAGATGAGGCCATTTTTGTGAAGGGCAACAATACAGGAATATTTTGTGTAGAGTATTTTTAGCAGTGACCAGCAGTTCTTTCAGTGCGAAGCTTGGAGATCACCCCCGCCCGGCGGGAATCTGCACGCCGATTGGTTGACGGGCACTAACCTGAAATCGTCAGTGGAAAATGCCGTCCGGGGAGGCGTGCCCGTACACATACGTTTCTCCGCTCACTCATCAGATCATAAAATACGACCAGCAGTATCAAAGAAAGGCCCATACCAGCGCTCCCGCCCCACGTAAAATAGGAAACGTTTTCGTCATTTACACCCGTCATTGCTGAATTTTTAATTCGTCATACTAATGATCCCGCACCACCCATACGGAGTCCATGCAAATTTACCATACGCGTGTTTGAATTGTTTGCAGCGCTGACAGTTGACACACCGTAGCAGCTTGTAGCAATATTATTGCGTTATTGATGTGGGTCTGTTCAGTTCTTGGGAACCGAACTTATTACGCTGGACTGATTAGTTGTGTATAAACATTGCGTAACAGGCCCATTTAGAGCGGCAGTTTTAATTATAAACAGGAACGCAGTTGGTACTGGTACGTTACGCAACATGTTTACCGATGGGGTCAGAATTTTGGGACGTACATTCAGCATAAAACCGATCAATGTAAACATCGCGTTTCGACTCAGTTCGTCGCCATATTTACTGCAGCCACGTAGCGCGGGAGTGTAGTCACGTGACTTCGTCAACTAGGACTATTACAGCGGGTCACGGTGCATGTGTAACAAATACAAACAAAAACTTGCGTGAACGCACACATTTAGAAACAAAATGACGTTGGTAAACTATGCCACAAAGCCAAACAAACGCAAACCCTCACTAGGCCTAACAGTCAAATGCCGTTTCGCAGTCACTGTCACTATTTCAGTGACACTGCCGCGGAGCGTGCGGCACCGGGTCACTGTTACACTTGACGTCAGACCTGTTCTTGCTTACTCAAGTTTTAAGTTTGTGCCCCAGCGGCCAGGCTCAGCACTCGCTATACTACGGGAACTACGGCCACGTAAATGATAATTTTACAGTCCCGAACGTCCCGCATTAGGAGGAATATAGGCACAGCTTGCCCTTGGCCGCCGCGGCCATTTTGCCATTATGTAGTCACGTGACTGTAAACGCATGAGGCTTTTGTTGTGGCTGAGTAGGCCTATCTCGCAGCGCTCCGCATGGCAGTGAACGAATATGATAGTTGGCTCCTTTACAAATGGAGTCAAGATTATTCCGTGCTGTTTTTTAGTTCTGCATTTTTTTCACATTTATCATGGCCAAGTAAGAGGCATCTTTAGGAAGGAAAAAGGTACATGTCTTCAAATTACATTTTCCATCCATGGTCCAAAGAAAGACTTGAAAAGTGGTCTTACTCATAGGTCAGTGTACAGCAAGAATGCTTGCATTATTCATACCCAGCTGAGTTTGCATTGTTTCTTTTTGTTAGAATGTCTGGTTTGGTTTTGTGTTTTTGTATGAATGTGTGATTATGAAGAAGAAAAATGAAGTGACAATATATTCTTAAGTTTTGTTTGTCTTCGAGTCTTCGACTGGTCGTTAAACTGTTTTAATTTGTTTTCATCATTCCAGAATGCCCACTTAGTATTATAGTAATAATGCTGGTTTGTGACTTTTGAAAAGTTTTTCTCCATCATAAATGAAACAACATGGTGATGAACAGTGAAATGGTCACTGTTCGGATATTTTTGGAGCATGTACCTCAGATATATTGTCTCTGACCATTGTGTACCTTTTTAGATCACCGTTTTTAAAATCTGTTCATCAGAAATACAGCCCAGCTAACAGTAGTCATTCTGGTCTCCCAGACCTGAACTTCATCTCATCAGTGTACGCAGGCAGAAAATATGTGGCACTTTTAATTCCTGGGGTACAGAGTGAGTGTAAAAAGGTACAGACACAGAAAATGAATTAACTTGAAGTTGAACAGTTGAGATACACTGCCACAAGACTTTTGGCCTACTTCCCCAGCAACCGTAGTAAGGCAAATTATAGGTTGTGCCCAGTAGTTCAAAACAAATATTTCCACTTTGCGCAAAGGATCATTTTTGGTAATAGCATGCATGTTAACTTTGATAAGCAAAGACATCAGCCAGAAGCAAAATTGGAAATCTTTATTATATGGATGTATACCAAACACTATTTCTTTATGTCTGTATGTCGTGGGTGTGCGTACACCCATACTATAAAGTAAAGTATTTTATGCAGATATGCAGTTTTGTTCCTTGCTCATGGTACAACCTTCCTATTTCAATGGAAAAAACAAATTGAACACAACTTGAGCAAAATAAAATTGTCTAAAATTACTGTACCTTAAGTGTTTTGTTTTTAGCACAGGATCATTTATGCAACAAGGTCAGCAGAATGTTAAAACAAGGCATACAGATCTTACAGCAACTGCGATGAGGACCGCAGGAGCAAAGCAAAACAGGTTTACATCCAACAGCTTAACTTTTAGATTCCCCAGAGCCTTGAATCTGTCATACAGTGGCAGTAATGCACAGCGGTAACCGGTTTCTTATTTTTCTTTTTCAGATTAGGCCGCAGTCATGAATGTGGCCAGGAAGTCAACAACCAAACTGCCCCAGAACTGGGCTCGCATTCGCCCCAAGAGTGATGAAACAGACTCTGGACTTGGGCCAGCAGACTCTTCAGAGTTCCAGGATGCCACGAAAGATAACTTTCAGGAAGTTCTCTTCAACCTGAAAGCATTGAATGGAAGCTCCGACATTTTGGATTCGGGCGCATCAGATTTGAAGGATGCACAGAAGGTTCTGAAATCTGTACAAAAAGAAGATGGAAACAAGAATGTGGCTTCTCCATCAAAGCAGAATGGAGAAAAGCTTGAGAAAGAGTGTGACATCCTTGATCAAAATGACAGCATTGTCAAGACATCTGACCAAAGTGTGAAGAATGGGAACTTGAAGGGTCTTGCTCAGATGACTAGTGCGAAGGGAAGTCAGAGTGGAGAGGATGAGGAGGAAGATGTGGTCATGCTGCTCAGTGAAGATGATAAAACTGAGACAAAAGAGTCTCAAGAGTCTGTTGCCAAAGGTCCTCCGAAAGAGCAGCAGAAAGGTGGATCTAAGGAGGGCAGTGCTGATGCTGTTCCAAAGGACAGCAATAGCACTGGAGTCAAAAAGAAGCATCCACTTCAGATTGGTGCAAAGGTGCGAAATACAGTTCACAGCATTGTGTCCAAGCTTGTGCAAAGTGGTAATCCTGATGTGAACAGTTTGATCACAAAAACGAAATCAGAGGACTCTCAGGACAGCATCAGTTCTACTTCTGGTGACATTGACCGGTCCCCATTGCCAACTCATCATGGCAAAGGAAACTTGTTTGACAATTTAGACTTTGATCTGTCTGACAAAGATGGCAGGTCTGAGAAAACATCTTTCACTAAGGATGAAGGTAAGTGGTGATCACATATGTCTACTCTTATTTAATTCATGTATAGCATGTTGGTTGTGACATTTTAAGTTCATCTGTTGAAATTTTACTTTTACTGTACTGCACTGGTCTGCTTGAGACAGGTTGGTGGTGTTGCTGACTCGCATACTATGTCTTAGAACCAAAGTGGGTCTGTATTATACTTACGGCCCTCAGTTGTATGTTGTCTCTCAGTTTCTTTCTGTCTGTGACAAACGTTAGCATTGAGTGATTGACTGTTTCCCAGGAACTACAGCCCAGAAATCTGATTTTTCCAAAATTTTTACTAGCCAAACTAGGAATAGGAAAGTTACTAGCCAAACTCCAAGTTCAAGGTGAAAAAACTTACCAACAAGTCAACAACTACAACAAAAATCTTGCATTCTTTAATAAACCTGCACAGTGTCTCTCTCACCCAGGCTGAAAACAGTTCACCCTCGTGACTACTGGCAGCCAACACCCAGCTCACTCATACTCAGTCAGAAGTTTTCTGCACACCATTTATTTGAAACATGAAGCACACTGTGCCAAATGGCGACCAGTGGTCAAGTGTATTCCTGGCCACAGGTGCATGCAAACTTTCTGTGGAAAAACTGGGTCTGCCGCACCCCACCATCCATTTACCTGTCTTGAGCACTTCTGCTCTTCTGGGGAAGGGTAGATGGTGTTCTGGTGCATGATGTATGTTTGCCTTGGCCTCTGAATTCTTGGTCAAATGTGAGACCCTTTAAAATGTGCTCCAGTGGCATGAAGAAGGGAAATTAATGTCGCTGGCCCAACACTCGAGTCAGAACAACTGAAAAGAGGTTTGTAACTAAAGTGTCCCTTTTGGGTTTAACTGTACCTTTGACTTCCAGATGGTGACCAGGCAGTACCACAGAAGAACCACAAAGTTCCTGTCAAGGAGGAACAGGATAAAGCCAGGTCACAAGGGTCAGATGCTGCAACAGGGTCAGCACAGAAAGTAGAGAACAGTTCATCTCAGGGTTGTGATTTATCTGAATTGGTCACAGACTCCTTTGAAAATACTGAGTCAAAAGTCAAGGACAGGAAAGCTGTTGATGAACTGGAAGCCACAGCCTCAGATAAAGTTGTTTGTGAGACCAAGAATGCAGATGATGTGAGTGAGAAGGTAGAAAGTGCAGAAAAGAAAGGTGCTGGTGAAACAGAAAAAACAGAGAGTGTAGGAGAAGATGCATCAGTGACAGACAAAACGGGTGATACTGTAGATGCAATAAAAGATTGTGCAGAGAGTGGGGGAGATCCTAAAGTCAAGGGTGATAGAGAAGGGATAGATGTTGTTGAGAAGACAGAAGCAGATGAGTCAAAATTTACTGCAGACTCAGTGAACAATCATGCAGATGATAGTGTAGAAATGGTGGAGAAACATCTAGATGAAAAATCTGAAAATTCTGGCATAGCTCCTGATGACTCTGGAACACAGCCGCAATCTGTGTGTGAGAGTGGTGATGGTAAACTGGACAAATTGTCATCCATACAGAAAGTTACAAATTCTGATGCTTCTGTATCAAGTCCTGTCGTGGACACTGGTACTGCTGAACCAATGGATACCTCAGACAAATCTGACTCCACTAAGAATGATAACAGAGGTTCACCTGATTCAGCAGGGGAGTGTGGCGATTCTGTGAAACTCACTGATTCTGAAAGAAAAAGGCAGCATGAAGCTGGCTCAGAATCTGACGATTCTCAAATTCCAAAACGATCTCGCCTGGATGAAGTAATCGGCAAACTAGGGGAGAGGGTGTGCATTCCATCAGAAGCAGAGGAAAATGATAGCTATGATTATGAGGATTCATTCCCTGGCGATTCAGAGTCAGTGGAAAAGCAGTCAGAAGAGGCCAGTGAGGCTGCAAGCGCATCCGAAGGTGAAGAAGATAAAACTGCCGTGTCAAAATCCACAATTATACAGATGACTAGCAAGGTAAGTGGTAATGCTCAATCTGCTTGGTACGTGTACATGTGTATACATACATGTATGTATACATGTAACCAGAATGTTAGTTCTCCACTTGTTTTAGTCAGGTTTCTCAGTTTCTGGTTTGAGAATATTATAAACCCTGGTGTGTAGCCAAAGCTGTAGATCTATAGCCTTGCCAGGTAAACTGGTCATAATTTTTACTGTACATACAATCAATACAAATTTATATAAGGTGCATTTTTATGTTGTTTCCATAGTAATGGAAACAACATCATAGGACGGGCTAAATTTTCCACGTTCATGGGCAAGCATCTGTGGTACAAACACACGTCACTGCCGATCTCCCGCAGAGACGATTATATGCAAGTGTAACTCTGACATTAGTGACAATGACGTAAGAAAACGTACGTCATCGATGCTGGCATGCATAGTGCGCCGAACGCACTTCTCCTCCTCAGTGAGTGCCCTCTGTGTGGATGTGCGTGTGTGTGTGAATTGTGTCCGGCCCGTTTCTTCGAAAATACTTAACCGAATGGCTTCAAATTTGGGGTATCCAAATATATCAAAATGTTACATTAGACGATTCAAGCGTGTGATGATTGCTTAAGTGATTTGGGAGTTATCGCCCTTTTGAGACAAGTTGGTTGTCTGTCGTTTACAGGCGTAATATTTATTTAAAACACTCAATTTTTTGGCAGTAGATAGCTTGAATACGGACTCTGAACAGAGTCACTACTAGAAAATGGTCGCTCTTATAGTTTTCATGTAAACCGAGCCTGAGTTGACATTGCATGTGAACCCAGTTCAGATGCCTATTTCTCCGAAAATACTGAACCGATCGATTTCAAATTTGGGGTTTCTAAATGAATCAAGATTGTTGAATAGAAGGCCTGATCCAGGTACGATTGCACACATGATTTGCGAGTTATCGCCCTTTTCAGAAAAAGTGGCTTTCTGGCGTTTAAAGGCGTAATATTTACCTAAACCACTCCATTTTTTTTACATAAATAGCATGAATACGGACTCTCAACTAAGTGAATTTTGGAGGTTGTCGCTTTTATACTTTTGGCGTAAGCCGTACCTGATGAAAGTGCTGGTGAACACACTTTAGATCTCAAAATCACTCCTACTATACATAGATAATGAGCCTGGGGTGCCATAAAAAATATACAAAAAAAATTAGAAAAATTCACTGCAGCCGTTATCGTCAGTTAACCCGAAAATTTGTACTCACAGCACATTTCCTCTACAAGCCACACGCCTCACAAACATCGAAGAAGAGACGCACGCGCACTGACGTAAAGTAAGTGCGTCATGTTTGACTGACGTGATGCTGTTTTTTCTTGGGGGTGTCTCGCCACTTTCTTTCCGAATTCCTCTGTTTGGAGACGTGGTGTATTTTACTTCTACTATGTCGCCATCTTCGTGCAATCGCAGAGAAGACACGGGATACAACAGAATACAACTCCAATACTTTATGAACAGAATATGCACGGAGAACAAATTCATGAAAGAAGAAGAACCCAGAACGCTGTGCAGGGCTGCTTACGTACTGAACAGGTCAGATCTAGAACATTTCTCAACTTACTGGAAGGTTTGATATCTTTCCAAGGTGACGTAATCTACTGACGTTACTGCACCAGCATGTTCTGGGATGGTCTAGAAATTATTTTGCATCGAAATGCAGTATCTTTTCGCGATCTCTACAACTTGACATGTGGAAAGCGGGAATTTCAGTGGGTTTCGTTTTTGCCACTGACTCACACTCAGAAGCATAATGCAAAGATCTTGGAAACATAAAGATAGTTCACTTACCTCCCTTTGAGGGACAACTCGTAAGAGTTGTCTGCGCGCATTAGCGCGCATCCCGCAGATCTACGCAGTTATGGCAGAAAGCCAGAAACCATGCAAAAATTCGGACGTGCAATGGTGTGCAGCGCCGAATTGCTGTCAGAAGCGAACACCAGGAACGGGAAAACCTTTCTGTAGATTTCCCCCTTGAAAAATAGAGGTAGGTATGCCTACGATATCGAAGTTGGAGCCAAGATCGGTATCGAAGTTGGAGCCAAGATTATGTTTTCTCCCAAACATAGTTAACACATAGCATCACACGTGAAAACCAAAATCGCCGCATCCACGACGTGTGACTGGCGTAAATTTAGTATAGAATCCGCATGCTTGTAAAAAGTCTGTTTGACCCAACCCTACACTAGCCGCCGTAAAACATTTTAACAAAATAAACAAAAACGAAGATGTCAGCGACTGACAGGTGGTCTCCCCCCATATATTTCGCATGTGTTTTAGGCCTATGGAAAACATAAGTACTCTCAAAGTTCCGGAGGACGAACGAAAGATCTAGTTTGGCTTTCACTGCTGTACGTAGGCTACGCAATGCATTTCGTTCGATGTGTTCAAGTAAAACTAGTACGGAACACAGAAAGATCGAATGTGCGAGAGATCCAAAGATGGACGCATCCGCTGAATACTTCCTGCTAACTCAGCATTAATCATATCTGCGACCGACGATCCAGCAGATTCTATGTTGTGATATGGTTTTACAATGGTTAGAATGAAGTTCAGCCGGATGATTTTGTTCTGTGTGTGTGTGTGTGTGTGTGTGTGTGTGTGTGTGTATCAGTGCAACGTGCCGCTAGCACAGTTCAAGTCAACGTTATTTGTAAAGTTTAAAAAAAAAAAACACCACCGCCAACAAAACAACAAAAACAACACCAAAACCTGATGTCTGCGCCTGCCACGTGTGTTTACTGCTGTTTGTTTACACTGCATGCAAACCTCTTGATTTTTAAGAAAAGAGTTCTGTACATACCTACAGATTTCCCCCCAACAGTATGTGAACTGGAACGAGTGCTGATGAACGTACCTGCCGCCGTATGAGTGACAACTCTGTGTGTGTGTGTGTGTGTGTGTGTGTGTGTGTGTGTGTGTGTGTGTGTGTGTGTTCTGAATTTAGATGCAGGTAGACGCTAGCACAATTTAAGTCACCGTGATTTGTAAAGTTGTCAGGGAAAAAAAAATTACGCTGTATCTGCGTCAGCCGCGTGTGTTTACTGTTTGTTTACACTGCATGCACACGTACCACTTGAGGTCTTTTTTTTTTTTTTTTGACAAGAAAGCGAAAAAAAAAAAGTTTGTTTTTTTGTTTTTCAACAGGAATACCAAAAGAAGTATTTCCCCGTTTATATTTGTCTGTTATTTGAACAATTCGGCGCAGAACACAATTGCATGCCCGGCTTTTGTGATCGCTTTCCACTTTCCGCCATGCTGTCACTATAGGGGCCAGATCTAGGATGCGCGCTAATGCGGGCAGACAACTCTTCGCGTTGTCCCGCTATATGTCTCTCTTACGAGGGCAGGAGTGACGCGTCTTTCTGATTCCAAGGTCTTTGCATAATGTGTGTGTGTGTGTGTAGGGGGGGGGGTGCGTGCGTGCGCGCGCAAGCGCGTGTCTAAGGCGAGAGAGAGAGAGAGAGAGGGTCTCTTCTCCGATACCAGTAAGCAATCGTCTGTCAGTCAGGTCTGCGGGAAGTAACTCTGTCAAAGGGGAACGACTTTATTACAAGAATTCATTCACCCATGTAGAACCTCGCATACGCCAAAAAGTTGTGACGTCAACCAGCTAGGCGAGCTCACACGACCTCATGTGTTTGGGTTTTTGCAAGTGCATAGAGGCACGATAAGGGTTTTCAGTACTTTCTTTATGTCAGCATGCTTGATGTCAGAGAGCTTGCGTTCCGGCGTGTGCGCGCGGGCTGCATACATGACACAACGACTACGACTGTGACTACAGCATGTCATTGAATGGAAACAACATATTGGGCTGGTGGCCATCTTGTTTGTTTTTAGGCCATGACAGCTGGTGAGTGTGTCCTACACTGTACCAGGCTTCATGCATAAAGTCTTCACAAAAAGTCATTTATTGCTTCTTCTGTTTTCTTTAGAGAGCTCAGGGTGTGCATTTTGATAATGATTTTGTGTTGTGACTCCCGTTGCTGTCTGTGGTCAGGAGCTGGAAGCAATGGTACGCAGCAAGGTCAAGGCCCACATGGCACAGCAGCAGGTTGCTGAACTTCGGACGCTGCGACTCCGTGTTGTGGAACTCCAGCAGGCGCAGGATGAGTGGCGGCAGAAAGCGAAAGACCTTGAGCGACAAGTGCTCGACCTCACTGTCCTGCAGCAGCGTCTGGAGAAGCGCAAAGCTCACACAGCAGCTCTCAGGGTGTGTGGAATTCAGACCTGCCTACACTACACATTGACCATAGAAAACTAAGTAATTTGGGGGCCTACTATGCAACTATGCATTTAATTGCCCCACTACACATTTTTCCCTAAATCTACGTAATTTAGCGGTTAGCATTTCGTCAAATCCGATCTGAACTTTTGCTCGCGCCGATCCAGCTTTTTGAACGAGCCTCATTCAAAGTTTAACGATGCATAAATACCCGGGTAGGAAGAAATTGGGCTAAAAAAACACACACACACACAAAAAAAACCCACATACTGAGATACAATGGTAGTGCACTGTAGCCGGTCGAATCAAACAAGCCAAAGAATAGAATAGTTGATTTGTAGCTCAACAAGCTGGCACATTTTTGGTTGGCATACGTTACAACTACTCATTTGGCCAGGAAACTACTCGTTTGGTTTTTGGCACTACTCATGTCATGTTTGGTGGGTAGGCAGGTCTGGGAATTGGGTTTTTGTCGTCACCTTTCTCTTTCCTGTGGCATGTTCAGGAGTAGCAGTTCAAGGGAGCCTCACTGAGTTTATTGGTCACAATTTTTAGTAGTGATTCAGCATGTGCTGTATGGCAATACAAAGGCAAATCCTTGGGGAGGATTGATATGATTTGGAGAAGGTTGGGTGAAAATTGTTCAGAAATGTTACCAGACTATACAGCTGGATAGAAGTTGAGGTGTAGTTTTTCTTTGCAATGTTCAAGCAGGCTCGATGTGCTACAAGTAAATAATAAGTAAAATAAAAGCACATTAGCACTGCTACTGTCATTGTTAATTTCTTTCATTTATATGAAATTGCAGTCCATAACAACAAGAAACTTTGGAGTGCAAGTCAATGAAGACAAACTCCGATCCAATGTAAGTACAGTGTGTGCCATGTTTTTAATTACATATAAATTGCATGTACTTGTCCTGTCACAGATGTTCTCAGCTTGCTGCAGCTTTTTTGTGGTGTATATGGTCTTATAATTTATACATAGTCGGTTTGAAATGCCCAAGTATAACTTACTGAAGACGTACTGAGAGTGACATTGCTGAACTTTTCTGAACATAAGTAAGCGTTTGGTTAACTCATGTGTCTGTTTTTCTCCTGGTAAGGTGGTCACAATTAGGCTTTTCAAAATAAACATCTTTGCAAAAAAACAGTAATGCATTTAACCACCTTGATTCGGCTTGAAACCTTTTTTTCTCTTGTTGTTAGCTCATGTGTATAACTATAACAAAATGAGTCTATATAATGAGCTGTAAAGGCTTTTGTAATTCACAAAGTAGAAGACAAGTTTGAACAGCAAATGTGAAAGCATGATATAGACTTTATTGTTTTTTTCCCATAAATTTCTTGCATTGTGACTGGAAAACATTGGAAACAAAGGTGAACGTGTTTGCTTTTAATCAGACACCACAGAAGAATACAGCACCAAAAACTCCTCCAGTACCTGCTGGAGGGGCATCAGTAGGGCCAGTGACTCCCCCGGCCATGGGCATCCCGTCCGTGGCCTGGCCCACCAGCCCTCAGCCATTTGGTCAGCCACTGGTAGCGCCATCCAGTCTTTCAACCGTCCCTTCCAGTACCAAAGTGACAACCATTACCATCGGTGGACCCCTTGGCAGTCGGAACACGAGTGTTGCACAGGTAGGCTCATATGTAGGCTGTGTTGCAGTGGATAATGTTGAGAAGAGTATACCAAACATACAAACATGGATTGAATATTGTTCAGTTGGTGGTTTTATTGAGGTTCTGAACAGGCTGGTTTGAGAAAAGAGTGTAAACACTTGCAAGGGAGGTAGTACAGGTGTAGTGTTAGTGTTTGTGTTAATGTGATTGCTTTGGTTCATGTCTTTCATTCTGTCTGCTGCAGTTGCTTTCACAAACAGCAAGAATGCCAACAGCAGCCAGCAGTGTCAGCACAACCAACTCCAGGCCTGCTCTGGGCAGGCCACCTGTCCCTGGAATGAAGGCACAAGCACCAACGGCCACCCAACCCCCTGGAAGCAGTGCGCCCAAAGCCATCCCGGCAGCCACTGCCCCTCCTGCTTCTAGTCTTGTACTGGTCAATGCACAGACTGGAATGTCTGTTGTCAGCAAGGGTTTGGCTGCCACTGCAGTCTCAGGCCCCGCAATACTCACCACGGCACCAGGGACCACAAATGTACCCAGCACCATCAAGTTCATTGACCTGACAACGGAGGATGATCCTGGGGCATCAAAACAGTATGGGAAACCGGTTAGTGTAAGTTTTTTTTTCTTCTTCTGAAGTTGGATTGCAGTGCAGTTTTCTTGTGAAAACTCTGCCGTGTTTAGGGTTCTTGGCTCTCAGCAAGAGAAAGTCTTGTGATCTGTCTTGAGCTTAAAAACTGACAGATCTGCATCGTTCCCCTCATGAAACATTCCCTTTGTAGGCAGTTGCCATCATATTCACTAGGAATTGTAGAAAGCATGGTTATTACCTTGTTACTGCATTGTGTGTGCAGATGGCTCCATCGGCAGGACAGGTGCGCGGTATGGTGCCCCAGCAGGTCGTGCGACAGATTTCCCCGATGTCTCAGGGTGTGCCAGGATCTACCTCAACTATCCTGCTTAGCTCAGCTGCTGGTACACAGATCGTTGGCACTCAAAACTTGCCTCGTCCTCCGGGAATGTACCAGGTTGGTTCAGAGAATAGACACCTTTCCTAGTCTGCTGCTTACCTGTACATGTTTTTAATTACATATAAATTGCATGTACTTGTCCTGTCACAGATGTTCTCAGCTTGCTGCAGCTCTTTTGTTTTTTTGTGGTCTTATATATATATATATAGTCGGTTTGAAATACCCAAGTATAACTTACTGAAGTACTGAGAGTGACATGGCTGAACTTTTCTGAATATGAGTAAGCGTTCGGTTAACTCATGTGTCTGTTTTTCTCCTGGTAAGGTGGTCACAATTCCCAACACCCAGCAGCTACGACCAGGCTCTCTGGTGACGGTAGTTCCTGGTCAGCCTGGACTTGTGCGTCCAGGAGCAGCAACCAGCGTCAGCACTGTCCAGGTCCCTCCTGGCATGACCATTGTACGTCCTGCACTTGGGGTTGGTGCCCCAGTCCGTCCAGGTTCCCAGGCTGTTGCTTCTCCTGCTCGCATGCCAGTTACAGTTAGCACACTTCCACCAGCAGCAGCCCCAGTGCAGCAGGACTCCTCTACTTCGGTATGTTGAGTTTCTAGACTGTTTGTTTCCAATAAACATGAGGTTCAGATACTGCATCTACTGCTGTCATTTGTACTTCTTCCTTTGTGCTCTGGATTCCTAGCATTTTATTTTCATGGTACTCCTGCACAGTAACAGGCACACATAACTCCAAATGAGGCATCAGTTTGAGTATGAAAGAACAGGGCAGTGAGCTTTGCTGAATTGCAGTTTGCACACTTTGAAAAATCAGTTGACCAGTATACAGTTGAGATGTTTATATCAGGTACATTGTATTATTAACCCTGCCAATTGTCCACGGATATTTGATGATTTTATCTGTTATCTAGTCCCTAGCGGAGCAGCCGTCTTGTGTACTTGTCAGTGTAGAGTGGCTGCCTGCCTACAAAAGTAAGACAGTTGCCCTAGACGCCAAACATCTTCAAAATTAGAGACCACTTTGTCATAAAAATGGCTGCAGTGCCCAAATTGAAGGTCACTTCATTCACAAACAGCTCAGCGAACGATGAAGAAGAAGAAGATTCACAAACAGCTTTACTGCTTTGTCAGTTGCACTTTGCCCCTCCTTTTATGGTCTTTGGTGTCTTTGTTGCCTTGAAAGGGCTATGAAATTATCTCTTTTACAGACCACAGTCAGTCGAGCTCCTAAATCAGTTCATCCTGCTCCACCACCTCCAGCTGTTTCACGAAATGTGCCTGGTGAAACAAAACCTGTTCCCCCTCGGCCAGGACTAAAGATCTCACGTGTCAAACAGGGTATGTGCCTTAGTCCGTGTGCACGCGCGCACACACACACACACCAAATTCCTTTCATCAGACTGTAATTTACCTACAGAGGGGACAAAGTAGTTGGCGCCTAACTTTCTTTCCTAGTAATTACAGGCTGAGTTATGAGTTCTGATTCTGTTAAGAACTTGTATCTGCTTTGTCTGACATGCGAACTAATACAACATACCTCACTGTGCCCCTGTGGTAGCAGATCTGCCTTCCTGTACAGAGAAAAACCTTTGCGGTTCCTAGATCTCTACAAAGTACAAATTTACCTGATTTCCTATGATCAGTCTACTTTTTTGTCAACAGGTATTGTACTTTCATGGAACATGACTTTGCCGTCAGATTGCATTGAGATAGCTTCATACCAACTTTACGCTTATCAGGAGACCAGTGCATCGCCTCAGACTTCACTGTGGAAGAAGGTCAGTGTCAGAATCAATGTCTTTATTTCATCTAGAACAGGAGTGTGTGATATGTATCAAAAGACACCCTGTGCTGTTGCCCTCACATGAAAGGTCATACTGAGGTCAGCTATCCAGGGTACAGACCTTCTTTGTATCGTAGTAAACCACACTAGAGTTTTTGGCTCATGTGTTTAATCAAAGTAGTTGAAGTGAATCTGCCTTATAGCCTTTATCATTACACTGTGCTCTGCTGTCCATTGTAACATTCATATTATTATTTCAGGTGGGTGATGTCAAGGCGCTGCCCCTTCCCATGGCCTGCACGCTCACACAGTTCCAGGATGGAAACAAATATCATTTTGCTGTTCGTGCTGTTGACATCCATGGTCGGACAGGGTCGTTTAGTGAGCCAGCGTTTATTTTCCTAAGCAAAAATTCATCATCTTAGTGTGCTTTTCCACGCTGAACGTTGGGATGCAGCCATGACTCAGCAGAATAATCTGTACACAGTGCAAAGGAAGGGCAGCATTTTGAATAAATCTGTAAGACCTTGAATGCATGTGCAGTTTTACGTAGTAGGTTGGTGATGAAAATCCAGTGGCTAATATAAACCAGAGGCTGAAGTAGCCAAGTTGAGAATATTTTTTGTATGTGACCTCGTCTTATGTTTCAAGAGCATGCCAAGTTAGAAACCTTACGTTCAAGTGATCATATGACCTTGTGAATGATATCTGTCCAAGTGAAAATGGCATTTTAAAGATTGTACATATATAGCAGTGAAAATTTAAAGGCATTATTATTTTGTCTGGTTAAGCGCATTTGTTTTGTGATGAAATTGAGCTGATGTGTGATCGTGATGTTCTGTTGCATGCATGGATTCCTTTATCTCCATTCAGAAAGAAGAATGTGAAGAAAAGATGTCTGAGAATGACCATGTGCTGTACCTGTACTTCCAAATGGTAGATGTGCCTAACTCGACCTGCTCTCACAAAGTTTATGTACTCTAGTTCTTGTGTACCATAGCCCCTTTCAGGGTCACTTTAAAAAAACACAAAACAGGCCATTGTCGCGGTCAGCATTTTCACATTAATTTATTAAATCCGAAGCAGTGGCCAATGTCGAACTTGTCCAGGATATATTTAAGGTCATATACTTAAAAAGCAATTAGGCCTGGAAAAGTGTCACTTTCTGTTCTGATCTGAATGGATACTACTAGGTAGTTGTTCCTCCCTGCCCCCCTGGCCCCTCAAAAGGAGAATTAGTTAGAGAGCAAAGTCTGTAGGTACATGTATGATGGAGGGACTCCCCACCCACCCAGTACCTTCTTTACTCCCTTCAGTATTACCTACACATTAGTGAGCTGAAAGACCTGTTCATTCTGTGAAACAGCACTTGTTCAGATTCACACCTGTTGAACAAAGTTGGTTGGAGCATTCTTCCATGTACTTGCCATTTTGTAACAGCTGTTGACATCTGAGCACCTGACCTAAGTACTGTGTAAAATCAGCCATTGTTACACAGGTGTACAGTATCTTCCAAAAGAAACGCGAAAATCGCTGTCAAAGACACGTAGTTCTTTTTGTTTCATGTCCAGTTTGTTTAAATACAATTCATTAGTATGAAAAAAAAACGAGAACAACACACACATTTAAAGAGAAGGTTCATTTGTTACAAAATCAAAGCGTTACTGTGCACAGTTTGCACAGTTCTGGCCCTTGGATTATGAGGTGTCAAAAGGCAGTTCAGTAACGAGTGTGTCCTCTGCCTGCTGCAACCACAGCCTGACACCGGTGTGGCATGGAATGAACCAGTCGTCGAGGCAGCAATCCTGGCAAGACATTCCAGATCCTCTGGATGGCCTGTTGGAGCTCGACGGCGTTCCGTGGACGATTTGCCACCAGGTTAAGTCTGCGCTTGATTTCAGCCCACAAGTTCTCAATCGGGTTCACGCCAGGACTCATAGCGGGCCAAGGCATCGTCGGGATGTTATTTTGAGCAAGGGCTTGTTGGGTAAGACGAGCGGTGTGCGCTGGCGCATTGTCCTGTTGAAATGTCAGTCCTGCACGACGAGCGAAGAATGGTGCCACAACGGGATGGATCACATGGTTGATGTAACGCAGCGCGGATTCCGCCTCCAGGTCCTGGTCGCAGATTGTTGAAGAAGACAGGTCCCAGGAGCTGCCCACCCCGCATTCCGCCTCACAACATGACTGACGGGCCGCCCGTGAGTGGTACCTGCTGGATGTGGCGGTCCTGCATTCTGGTGCCCCTTGGACGCCAGATGCGAACACGTCCAGAACGTGGGTCGAGACAGAATCGACATTCATCACTGAACACAACCTGCTCCCACTGTCTCCTTCTCCAGTTCTGACGCTGAATGTCCCAGTTCAGCCTCGCCTGACGGTGACGCTGGGCCAGAACGGCACCACGGTACGGACGATAGCAGCCAAGGTAGGCAGATGCCTGGAATCGAGTCTGAAGCCGATAAATGTTCGAGTGATGAACGTTAAAATGCCGTGCAACATCAGCTAATCGCCTCCCTGCCTGAATTTGCCCAATTGCTTGGGACCGTAACGTGTCCGAAAGACGGGTCATGGCCGCCAAAGACAGGAAAAGGCAGACAACTGAAATTTGAACCACTGGTCAGCTCACCCTGTGTCTGTGTTCTGCGCATCCAATCCGTTTTCACTTCGGCGTCTTCCCATTTGCTGACCCACGTGCATTTACCCCGATTCGGAAGGTTGCCCGGAAATGCACTGTCAGCAATTTTTTTACGGAATCGAACTCTAAAATACCGTGAAGCACGTAATAACGGACAAACGCACGTGATATCGAGTCGACACGTGCAGACACCATTTCAGAATTTGCGTTTTATTTTTTCGCGTTTCTTTTGGAAGATGCTGTATATCGCATACCAGTTGTTCTCACCTCCTTCTACAGTGCACTTCATTTCTATATGTGCATGTATACATATGCACATTTCGGGAACTCTGAACTCTAAAGAGGTGTATGTGTCTTCCTCTTTGACTGCTGTAAACTTTGTTGTGTTTTGTTGGATTCTCTGTCCTGCTGCTACAGTTAAACCTGTCCAGGAAGCCGCCTGTATAAGTTCACTCCCTGTCTAAGGAGGCCAGCACTCTTTAGGCCGAGTATGTTACCCCAAGCTCTCTCTCCATACAGTGTGCAGTTATCTGTCTTGGCATCCTTTCCTGATCCGTAGAATGGTAACCAATAGTCTGTCTATCATACAGAACTGCTGTTGTTACATGTGCATGTATTGTTCTTTTGAAATGCTGAGACCAGCAGGTGTTGTGAACAAAAACTCTTGTGTGTCACCATTAGGTGGCGATTTCAACACGTTTCGATAGACTGGCACAGGATGCATATATATACTGTAACTTGCTGCAGATGTTGCCGCATACGCACTCCTTGTGTCCCCCCCCCCCCCTCCAAATTGGTTGTCTGTCTGTAGTGTGTTTAGTAGTAGTTCCTAGGTTCTTGGCTCATGAACAGATGTGAGTGGGTGTGCGGGTGGGTGCATGCATAGAAAATTATGAAAGTAATGCATGTACTTCAGATGTGCTCTGCTGTGTTGGAGCCTTTAAATGACAGTTTTCTACTTACAACTGCCTTGTGAAAAAGAGTGGATGTTCATGTTTAATTGCTAACTATATATTTCAGAATACCTCATGTATTATGGAGTTCTGTGCTTTTGTAGTAAAATATTGATTCTCTGGTAACTTCGGGGGAGGGGATTGCAATAGTTCTTGGAATTTGGGGTATTTTGGATGCATGGTCGGTGAGCTGCAGTACAATGTTTACCATTCTCCACCCCTCTCGTTCAACAGAGAGTGCATTATTTAGGGGTTACCCCCATTCCATGCCTGGAATTCCGGAATGGCATGGCATTGCATTGCATCACCAGTTGTACATACATATACTGGTCACTGTTGTCCATCGTATCCAATTCCAAGACAGGTACTGCAAACCTTGGCTCAAGCAACAAAGTGTGTGCGTGTGTGTGTGGAGAGAGAGACTTTTGCTGTATGAGTGTCATTGACAGCAATGTGACCTTTTATTCTCAAGGTTTGCAGAAAGTGGAACGTTCAAAATTTTGCAAAATTCTTGTTTTGATTTTAGTGATGTTCTGGTTAGTTCTTTCAAATGGTGGTGATTGGAAGCGATTGCCATTTGTTTTGTTTCATCTGTTTTGTCAGCCGTGGGGGGACCTTGTTAACGTCATCGTCATCTAACTTTAACACAATGTTATTTCAGATCTGCTGGCAACAACCAACCTTGTGTTTGCCTTAACCAATGCATTTTGTGTTATGACATTAAAGTTTGGGAGGCATCCATACTCTGAATTAGTTGACTCAAAGTTGTGTTGAACTGCAATTTTTTTTCTTTTTCTTTAATACTTGTTAGCTAAAGTGCACAAAACTGTTGTGGAAAACAAAAACCCAAAACAAGTAGCAGAAAAACGTTTATGTGTTAACCCTGTTTATTTGTGAAACTGCTTATAATTTCATGTTTGTTTGACATTGTGGGCTGTATATTCACATTTCTGCATCCGTATGTAATCCATTTGTATCATTTAATCACCCGGTTATGTTTGTTTTTTGTTTTGTTTTCATGTGTATTTTTTTTTTCAAAGTTGTTTCTGTCTAGAAAAAAAAAATTATACAAAAAATAAAATATTTCGTGTACAAGGTTTCTGCCATCTGTGTGTGACAGTTGATTCTGATTTGTCATAATGGACTTGCAAAAGAAAACAGCACCAATACACTTTGTTAACAATAACATGAATTTGTTCCATAGTGAACACCACCGTAAGCAATGCAGACACAATTAGCAATTAGTACAATTAGCAAATTATGGCAGTCACTAAGCCAGGCAAAGTTAAAATACATCTTGTTTATCTCCTAACCTTGCTTGTTCTCTAATTATAGTTCATTCCAAAATGTGTTTTTCATGTGCACAGCTTCACCACTGTTCCTTGCCTATCACACTGTTGACCCAACTTCAAGTTTCAGCTGGGATGCCAGGGACTGAAATCCTCTCTCCCCCGAGCTTGCTTTGCTCTGAACGTAGCTGGCAAGTCGTTTCTGTAACAGATGGGTAGAATATTTCTGTTATTGACTATGATGGCCACATTCATCATTAACTAGAGAGGCAGAAGCCTCCATGGCTCCCTTGTGACACAGGTCAAGGTCATTCACAAAAGTATGTTTGTAAAGCTCTTATCACTATCCAGTATCATGCTAAGTGATGTGTCTGGCGCTCTGAGTTCATGGCAATATTACAATTTTCCCCAAAACAGTTTGTACAGCCTTGACCTTTGGTCAAAGTCATTCAAAAGAGATCTCATCAATGTCTATCATCATGCCAAGTTTGATGCCTCTAGCATTTGTAGTTCCTCCGAAAACAGTAATGTTAAAATTCACAACAGACAGCTTTAATGACCTTGACCTTCAGTCAAGGTCATTCAGAAAGGTAGGTCTCATTGCTGTCTATCATCACGCCTCATTTGGTGCCTCTACTGTTTGTTGTTTTGAAGAAAATGCCAAGGTTAAAGTTTCCAAAAAAAAAACACGCTTGCATGACCTTGACCTTGACTAAAAGTCACTGAACACAGGTATGTCTGTAAAGGTGCTGCCAATGTCAATCATCGCACATAGTTTGATGCTTCTGATTCTTCTAGATACTGATAAAATGCAAATGTAAAATTTCCGAACACTGTTTCAATGACCTTGACCTTCAGTCAAGGTCATTTAAGATGGTATGTGTGCATAGGTCTTATCACTGTCTATCAGCATGCCAGGTTTGGCACCTCTGCTGTTCATTGTTTCTGAGAAAATGCCAATGTTAAGGTTTCACAAAACTATCTTGTACGGCCTTGACCTTGACAGAAGGTCACTGACTACAGGGATCGGTCGGTGGTCTAGTGGTTAAGAGACCTGTCACCAATGCGAGAGGTCAGGGGTTCGAGTCCCACTCGGGGCAAAGAATTTTTCCTTCTCGTATTCACCGTTCATTCGGGCCGATCGTCGGGGGTTCTCTCCGGGTACTCCGGCTTCCTCCCCCTCTGCTTTGGAAATGTTCAGCCCACCAAATTTGAAAAATAAATGCAATTCTAAATTCCGAAATTAAAATAGCTGAGCTGACCCTTCGCACCACGTGATTGTAATGTGTTTATGTCCAGTGTGTGAGAGAATGCGTGTGATTCACGTGAGCGTGCGTGTTGGGTTCAGTTCGCGGCGCTTTGAGCCGATTCATGAAATTGGGTAAAGCGCCTATATAATACTCATTATTATTATTATTATTATTATATCTGTAAAGTTCTTATCAATGTCTATCATCATGCAAAGTTTAAAACCTCTGGCATTTGTAGATTACGAGAAAATGCCAATGTAAAATTTTCAGAGAGCTTTAGTGACCTTGACCTTGGGTCAAGGTCATTCAAAATAATATGTTTTGAAAGGTCTTGTGCTAGTCTATCAGCATGCCAAGTTTGGTGCCTCTACTGTTTGTAGATTCTGAGAAAATGACAACGTTAAAGTTTTCTGGACACACACACACACACACACACACACACAGAGAGACAGACAGACAGACAGACAGACGACGGAGGGTTAATACATAGACTCCCATTGTTACACAAGGGAGCCAAAAAAAAAAGGAAAGAAAAAAAGATGCACACATACCACCTATAAAAAAAAACACACCAACCCCCCCCCCCCCCCCCCCCCCAAAAAAAAAGAAAAAAAAAGCAGCAGCTTGAAAAGACTGGCTTTCTGTGTGCCATCTCAGAAGTCTATTCACCTGACTCGCATTTGTGCCACCCCAAGCTGGATGTGCAACAATATTACCAGGGCAAAAATATTTCGCTCCTGAAATCTGCTCGTGGAAAAGTCCATACAGTTTCCTCTTCTAATCAGTATTTCACTGCCCTGGTGCAAGGACAATACAGAGAAGAGAACTTTACCATGAGCTTGGCGTCTGCCTGCCCTGATCGTTGTATCAAGGCCCACAAGTTAGCAGCCAGCGTTCCCATGGCAGGATTTCCCAGGTCACTATGTGCGATGACTGTATTCAAGAAGTCCATTGCCAAGGTAATCTTGCGCTTCTCCATCTGTTTGCAAAACATGTTCAGCACCAAACGTTTATCCAGCCGGAAAAGCCATCATGCCACACCTAAACTGTTTATAACAATAATAACTGCATTTATAGGACATCTGTATGGAGATCAGACTCTAGGCACCTTTCAATCAACATAAAATTCTGAAAAGGTACAAAAACAATCTAAAGAACATACATCAAGTAACATCTTACGCGCTTAGAAAACAGTAAAAGACAACTGACACAAATGACTGAAAAAAAAAAATGACAAGACTGTTGGTCAGCAAATAAGCACGTAACGTTCTGGGGCCAATTGCATGGGCTGCCGGTAACCCGCTACCGTAGCTGGGATAGCCTATCCGCCGGTAAATCTGGGGAAATCCCGATAACTCGGGTTGCATGAGTCGGCGGTAGGCTTACCGGAGGCCCTTATCCTCCGGTAAATTTACAGGCACCTCTCAGTCCCCGTAACTCTTATCGTGAAGCTGGTAAATATGGCCGCGCACGTAGTTATTGCAAATCATCGCAGGCAACAAATACGAAGAAACCGCATTTTCCGGGACCGATTGCATCCGCTGGACAGATATGATGACGTCGAACTGTTTTCTAAGTTCAGATTTCGACGAGTGAACATACTGCAAATGACAGATGAGCTGAAAGATGACGTAAAACACCCCAATCGGAAAGGCGCTTTGCCGCCAGCACTATCCTACAGGTACTGTTAACGCTCCCATTTTACGCGTCCGGATGCTTTGAAGACATGTGCGGCGAGTTGGTTGGCGTTGACCGTTTGACAGCTTGCCGAACAATACACAGAGTTACCGAGGCCTTCTTGCAATGGGTACCACTGACAGTGGATAACATTTCCAAACCAATACAAATCTCTACAGCAGTGTGTGTGTGTGTGTGTGTGTGTGTGTGTGTGTGTGTGTGTGTGTGTGTGCGTGTGCGCACACACACACACACACACACACACACACACATCAATAGCTCTCTCTCTCTCTCTCTCTCTGTGCACAGCTGCCTTCCAAATTATCGTCGATTTTATAAATGGCGGCTTGTACGATGCTTGCTGACCGCATACGTGTACCTGTTTGTACTGCATTGTCAATTTGTCATGTCGTTACAAAGGCAAAGGACGTAATGACCCACAGCGGGAGCCGACTGCCGTTTACACAGACCGGCTGCTTTCTTCAGTGTGTAAAAGACAGTTGCTTCCCGTTATCTGTCGTCACGTATCTCGTAGCAACGTAGCATTGACAGCATAAACAGAAACAAACAGCCCCTTGCAAGGACTCGAACGGCAGCCATTAAAAACTTCGCCAATGTTTTGCGATGGGACTGTACACGTTTCCGGGAAAATCCTGTCTATTAATAGTACGGTGCCAGTAGCTCAGAAAACGACTCATGCAATCCAAACTTGATAACAAAATTACCCGCCGGTAGCTACCGGTGCGGTAGCAGTTTACCGACATCACGGTAGACGTTTTTCCATGCAATCGACCCCTGAACATTATCACTGCTATAGTATATAGTGCAGCTGTATGCTTTGAAAGGTGCCTCTGATGGTTCATCTGCATTCCCTAGGCCTCAGTCAGTGCAATGTGCAAATGCACCATTTTCTACCATGGAAAGACAGTTTCAAGAAACAACAGGTACATGTACATGTACAAGTAATTACTGGTCTGAAAATATGTAGGTGTGCTGCTACTCCAATACACTATGCATTCCCGACACTTATGAACAACTGATCTAAAGCTCACCTCAGGTGCTGAAAGTGTCTTCAGATGCGAGAGAACCTGATTGGTCAGCGTGTCTGTGGTGCTCTTCACCTCCGCAAGGAATTTTGGGTCAGAGCCGTACATTGCATCATTTGCATCCACTGTCAACGAAAGACACATATTCAAAGTCAAATAACTTTGTTTTCTCCTTGAAGTAATTATATTGGTGTGCTGAACAGAATGGAACAATGTAAGAGAACGCGCACACACACACACACACACACACACACACACACACACACACACACACACACACACACAAACCACCTGAATATGCACATGCAAAGACACACATGAACACACACGCACCAAAGTGCAAGCACACATCATCACCCAAGATCAATCATCATGATCAGTATTAATACCACTCCTCCTCTAATTTCACTCAGGATTTGATGACATTCACTGTATTGTTACGGGGTTGGAACCAGGGCATTAACTGTCATCAGTGCTTACCCTTGTCCACATGGTACAGGTACTCTTCTTGGCTGAACGCCGACAGTGCAGCCAGTACACGCACATAGGCAATGATGCGTGCGTCAGAACTGGGGTCCCATGTGTAGTCCTGCAGCACGTTCAGCAGTCCCCGCAGCAAGTACAACACGCCTGCCTCAGGGCTGTCCTGTCAACACACAGTCCAAATGTGGTATAGCTTGACTCTAGAGACGTGCCTCTCCTCTCACTGCCTCCATCCTTCTCCACAAAAGACCTTCCCCTTACTGCTTTCAGAGCTACAAACTTATTGGTAAACGGCTTAGTGTGCAACCACAGTGTATCATAACAGGTTATCTCGCTGTAATGACTGTTGGTTCATCTCTGTTTCTCTTATCTCTTATCAAGCATTGTTTATTTTGCCATTTTTCTTTTTAAAACACTCAGTTCTGATGTTTTGCATGCAGGATTACATCTGCACTACTTCAAAGACTCACTGGGGTAACAAGGAGGGTGGAGACAAAGTTGCTGATGTACTCCAGTAGGAATGGCTCTGAAGAGCGTACTTTGCCGTCTGTCTCCAGAGTGTTTGGCAACTCCGGGATCCGTGAGATGGCTGTCTTGAAAAATGCATCCGCTAAAAAAAAAATAAAAAAAAATGAACACCACACACACACCCACACACACAACTTCTGGGTCAGGTCGAATACAACTGAAATTCAAACAAACTGCGACATGATTTTTATCAAGAAGCTGAGTCAGAACGTTCAAGCTGATAGTGTTGGACTGCCAATGCCTGGGCTGCGTGTTGAATATCTGACTGTGAGTCAATAATTTCCTTGTTGCCCTGTTTCTAATATCACCCTTATGAGGTGGAAAATGACACTGCAATTCCAACCAGCCACTCAGCAAATCTCGGCCATGCCCTTGATGGCAAGCTGCAATCCATCTCAAGGAACTCCAAAATGGTGACGACAGGTTCATGTACTCTCAACACACAAAATGTTACAGGGTAAATACTAACCCTGTGAAAAGCACTGGTTCAGCAGAGCCACCTGTCCTGACTGAAGGTAGAGCTGCAGCTGGGCATACACAGACTGTAGCGATGGAATTGTGATGAAACTGTAGGCTGCACATGCCTGTAAAATTGTGGGAGAAAAACAAAATGCTGGAAATAAATTTATAAGAAGGTAACGATCACATGCACATACTACGGAACATGAAGCACAGTACCAGCCTGTATTGTATGCAGACCCAGACTAGCTCAATACAATGCTACCGTCATCTGAAAAAAAAGAAAAAAAAAGCTACTGTGATCTCGATACGATGGTGATAGAAAAGGCTCACAGGCCTTTATCATCCATGGTACTTAGGCTCATTTTCCAGATAATGGTAGAGATGTATGTTGATCACTTCCAGCGCACACAGCTGATTGAAAGTTGAAAAAAAAAGCTGAAAAATAATTTGGAGTACTCACCCTTACAAAAGCAGCCGTTTTGCGGGAATGGTTGCCCTTGACTACTCTCCTCGTCTCCATGGATAAACTGTTTACACTCTGCGAGATGCAAAAATAAACCGTTAAACTGCAAGTTAGTCTATGCTATAGGAGCAATGATATACACTATTTCATTCCACTGATTGATCAACTCACCTGAATGAGAGTAATGAGCACAGGGTCAAGGTTGCTGAAGGACGCTCTTGCCTCGACGTAAAAACTCAACTGCTGTTCAAAGTCACGGCCGAAAGACACACGGCGAATGAATCCGCTCAGCAAGCTGGCTATTACTCGTTTCTCATCATCTAGAGTCAGGGCACTGGAAGACATAGGACATAGTAAACAGGCTGCACAGTCATCATGTAGACCCTAGGGAGGATGGGTGGGTGTTTGCGGGTTTAACGTTCTTTTCCACCACATACGGGTGACATCATAGATGGGGCAACGATGAAAAAGCCAGCACAAATATTTGGCCCCAGCCGGGATACAAACTCATGACCTGAGCATTGAGAGTCCAACGCTCTACCATTCGGCCACCCCGGCTCCCCATTTCAGTACACAGTAGGAAATGTAGAGAAGGTGGGATAGAACATAAAAATTCTGAGCCATGCATTTACTGGACCAAATCTGAGATTCTTAATAATAATAATAATAATGAGGAGTTTTATAGTGCCCAACCTACGCAGCCGGGGCTCTAGGTGCTTTACAAATGTATATATAAAAGCTGATAAACAATAATAATCAAATAAATAAGTACGAATAAAAGCGTATATAGCTAGATAGATAGATACATACATACATACATACATACATACAGTCAGACATACAGTCAGACATACAGTCGGACATACAGTCAGACATACAGTCAGACATACATATACAAGCACTGACACCTACATACATACCAACATCCAATACACACCTACATACACACACACTGCAAAACAACCAGATTCTTGCCATGAACTGTCATGAACACAAGCACAAACATACAGACACAATGTTGATGCCACTCACTTGACTGAGTCGTGGATTGTTTTGCACAAGAACATCATGGCATTGATCACAACAGGATCGTTCACCATCTCCTGCTGGTACCTGGATAGGGACAGAAAGTGAGAGAGAAAAATATCATATCATACGACAGGGAAGTAATCAAATGAAACATACACTGCTGAATATTTATAATAAAAACCCAGTGTCAGGCTGGTGAAGTATGTTTGTTCAAACCAACATTTAAATGCAGCATTAGAACACGCCAGTCAAGTCTCTTGGTCTGTTCAAATCACTGTCATGGAATTCCGGCACGACTCTTTGGAGACTTAAGCACAAAAGGTGTACAAAGCACATTTTCCTGCACTAGTCTCAAAATACAGTCATGCCCAAATTTACAGACGACGTCAAATTACAGCACGCCTGACTGACGTAAAGGAGCACTCACTTGCAGAAGGCTTCCAGCACAGTTTTGCACACCTCCACCTTGATAGACTCACGCTGGAACATGTCCAGGAACGGCAGAAATTTGTCCTGAAAACAAAGATTTGTGAAGATCATGAGGCATGGATCCGGAACGAAGAGCTGTGGGAGCGAGCTGGGCAGGAACCAGTGGCCAAGCTGATCCTGCAGAGGAAGTGGGGCTGGATTGGACACACCCTCAGGAAGCCAGCATCCAGCACCACACGCCAAGCCCTGACATGGAACCCGCAGGGGAAAAGGAAGAGAGGCCGGCCTCGCAACAGCTGGAGGGGGGACACTGAGGCAGAGCTACATATGCAGGGGACCAATGGACTGGCAAGAATAGCCCAGAACAGAGTGCGATGGCGAAGGGTTGTCGATGGCCTATGCTCCACTTGGAGCCAGGGGCCTAAGTAAGTAAGTAAGATGAGGCATGGTCATGACTTACACTGTCAACACAATTCGCACTATGTAAGTTATACAGGAACCTGCTCCTCTGCTGAGCAAGCATCAAATATTCATCTTCTCTTCACCCACACTCTTGCCCGATTCTCGCAATGTGAAAGTACGCAGCCATAGGGAACTGGGTGGGGGTGGGTGGGTGTTTGGGGGTTTAACATCCTTTTCCACCACAAACGGGTGATATCAAAGACGGGGCAATGATGAAAAAGCTAGCACAAATATTTTGCCCCAGCCGGGATACGAACTCACGACCCAAGCATTAGAAGTCACACGCTCTACCATTCGGACACCCCGGCTCCCCAAATAGGGAACTGGAAGAACAGGGAATCCTTGTGCGGAAACAATATGTCTTCACAAAAGGTGTATGTGCTATTTATGCTGCCTGTGTGCTTCCCTTGTTGGGCAAAATGGTGCACGGTGTGGTTAATCGTGCATTTCAGACTCACATTGTCACCATTCACGTTTGCCACTAATTCAAACCTGACAATGGCAGGAGAGATGTTTCACAAGCCTCAACAATATACTGACCAGAGAAAAGACTTGTGAGAAATCCTGCATGTGGGTAAGAATCTTGCTGACGATGGATTGCAGACGCCCGTAGTGGTCCTCAAAAGCACGATCTGGAGTCATGTGTTTGATGATGTCTGCCAGAATCTTGTTCACCTCACGTTTCTGGAGAAACGAGGACAGCATGTGATATGATGATCATCAATGTGAGTTCATCCTACAACTACAAGAGCCATTGTAGAAACTTCATTCAAGCGCATGACAAGAGAGGTATGTAAACATTTGCTCTGTGTAAATTTCAACAAGAAGTACCCCGGTACGCAGAAAAAAAATAATCTGTATGGATATGTTGTCTCAGTGACCAAACATACTACACAAAACGTGTGGTGTATTCTGCAGATGTATTACTGAGTTTCAGAGTCCTTAGATTCATGCATGTCAAGCTTCAAGTGGAAATGTGCAATTGTTCAACAGACAAGGACTTACCCCAAAATGCTTCACAACAAACTCAATCCACACCTCAGCACAGGTGATGTAGTCCTGCAAAGTGACATTAATGTTAAATGTACCACCATCGTATGCAACGCACAACCACTAACAAACAGCAATTTCACACACTGAGAATGTTGATGATGATGATGATTGGCCATTTGTATAGCGCTACAAGAAAACTTCCATGCAGAGAGAGAGAGAGAGAGAGAGAGAGAGAGAGAGAGAATGAGAACTGAGAGAAAAGATGCGTCTTAAGGTTCCGCTTGAAGGTCATGACTGATGCAGAACCTGACTTGAGGTAAGCTGGCAAGTTGTTCCAGATGCAAGAATGTTAGTGTGTTTACCTTTCAACAATTACCACTGCAATCAATTGCTGAGTACAACAAAAGTGATCTGAACCATCTTTGCTCAGATGATGGCGTTTCTTACATTTTGTATTACATGCACACTGAATGTGGTAAGTTTAATAAAACCTCTGGAAGGTAGACAAATGACACAAACTACAAGCTAGAAAATGTTGTTCAGCTGGTTCGTTCTTTCTCTGCCTTTACAAGTTTACAAAATATTTCTCTACAAGGTGTCAAGTAACTGCACCAAAATACTTGACAGAAAAAAAAGCACAAGCAGTATGACACCATAAAAGTGTACTTACCCCAGGGTTCTTCAGCTTGACAACTGACTTCCACACCTCATTCAGCACGCTCAGCTTCTGGTCCTCTGGGGTCTCAGCCACCACTAGACACCTACCCAACGACTGCTGCAGCAGATGCTACAAGCCAAACACAACCATACAGTTAACTGGTATTTTATTAGTCCCATTGCTGTACTGCATTAATGTGGGCTGTTCCTCCAAGGAAGTGTGTTGTCATTGCTGCGCAGCGTGCACAGTGGACTTGTTTTTACTTCCATGGGGCCCCCTCCCATAAGGAAGTGAGTCTTTCGCATGCAGATATAATAAATCAGGTTCCATACAGTCTCAAAAATCCATGAGTTTTTCAGACCAACTCTCTTGTTTTTCATGACAACTGCTTCACCCTCTTTCACACCGACACATGCTAGGGCAGAAATTCTGAGCTTATCCAAGTTATCGCGGCCAGCAAGACCAATGTTCAGAGTTCGTCACTAGCCTCATGGGAAGGCAGTTTGTTGGTATTTTCGGCAATCTGTCCAGTGAGTAATCACCACGCGGACCATCTCATTGTCTGGCTCAAAATGGCTTCTATAAAATTCCAAAATTCCACAACTTTTCATGACTTTTTAGAGTGACTTTTCAAAGCCTTCATAAAGCTATTTTTAATTTCAATGACTTTTCCAGGATTCCACAACCTGTGCGGACCCTGTAGCATGTTTGAGTGCATGTGAACTTGCAGGCAAGACAGATACAATACACAGGCCTGCATGTGAATGGTGGCTCGATTTCACAAAGAAAGAAACCTACACCAAGTTCCTGCCTACCAGGGAAGTGAATCCTACTGGTTTGTGCAAAATTGGTGCATTTTTTTTTAACCAACAAACTGCATCCCAACGTACATATGAATGAATGCGACCAACTGCATTTTCTGCAGCACTTCCAAATAATTCAGTACTGATGGTTTCACTAAACTGAATGAGGAGAAAATACAAACAGTGGGGACAGTTAGGAAGGACATGGTCTGCACTGCCTCACCTTCGGGAATCCTTGGTCCTCACACTCACGGATCATCTCAGTAAAGAGAGTGGCTCGACTGGCAATGAACTGTGGCTGGAATGCTGACATGATGGAATTCAGCAGGAGGGCACTGAAAGTACACACAAACACACACACGCATCAGTCAGCGGTTAGTACACTCAGCTGGATCAATCAGTTATTGTATCTGTGAATCAAGTCACACAAGCCTGCAATTCCCTCTAAGAGCTCTCCACATCCAAGCTGCCCTAAAACCACTGCCCTTTCCCAGCTTGAGCGAAAATGTACTAAGCAGTAAATTACAACACAAACTGAGAGCACTGACTGAGAGGTGGGGTTAGCAAGACATGATTCTACTGTATTCCTAACTTGTGTGAGAAGCGTGCATCATACTTCCAAGCTGTCAGCCACTATCCTTTGCCAAATTAAAAACCAAGCAGCAAACAATGTATATAATGATAACCTCATGTACTTTTGATGTATGCCTCTCTGTTAACTTCTAGAAATGTATGTCCATGAAAAAAATCAGAAAACAAAGAGAAATACTGTACTGATTTAAAAAAAAAAAAATGGAACAAAGGGAAGATGATGATGGAAGGAACAAAAAAAAAACAAAAAAAAACAAGGAACAAAACAAAAGCAAACCTTCCAAAACGGTCCCATTTGGACCCTACCTCTTACTGATTCCCTTAAAAAAAAAAAAGCAAAAAAAAAAAAAGCAAAAAAAAAAAAAAAAAGCATACATATAATGATAATGATGATACTAAATGGTATTTGTAGGGCACATTTCTTTAGAGTAAAACTCAGGCAATGTGAGCTCCCCTACTTGTTACACTGTTGCCTGCACTTCTCCAGTGTGGCCGTGAGCGTTGCATCTGAGGCACGGTGAGCCAAACACTGCAGTATCCAGTCAAGCGCTGGTGAGAACAGTGTCAGATATTGCGGCATCTCCATCTTCTGGGCTGCCAAGACATTCTGTACGCTGTCACTTTGCAACTGCAAGAGTATGCATTCACTTTACATTCTAAGTCCATGTATCATCAAGACTGTGGAATTCTAGCCTATTTCAAAAACAGCTCGGGAGAAGCAGAAAACAAGTTTCATCTCAAGTTGTCCTTGGAAATGACAGACACAAAAATTCCATGACACTAAAAATATGTACACTACAACCTACAGTCTGAAAGAGACAATTTGATTTTCATATTCTACCCACGCATAGGAAACTGGACTAATTTATCCATAAGAATCTGGACTTATTACATTGGAAAAAATGCAGAAATGTCTCTATTGCTAATTCAACTCCGCACTGCAACATTTGGCAGAGGTTTTGCCAGAAGTCACAACCAACCTGTGAAAACGTTGCCAGGAAATCATCAAAACAGGGCAGGATGTGGTCACGGATGTTTGGAGCAACAAGAATGCCCACCTGTAGAAAGGAAAGTCTATGGATGTCTTGTAATACTGACACGGACACCATGCACATGTTTCACCATACTGATATTCCAAAATGATATTTGGAACTGGTGCTAAATTTTGTCTGTATTGCACATTTTGAAATTTGAATATGATGATTGGCCATTGGACGCAGCAAAAACCTCTCTACAGTAAGTATACTCATGGCGCCTATGGGATGGTGGAAGAAAAAAGAGGGAGTAAAAATAAAAAAGAAGAAATTCAAGGGCAGGCATGTTATCTCTTATGTAAATGATGCCATACGTATGATAAACATCACCTTTAGATTCATTTTGATGTGCAGCAGGGGAATAGTCAATTAATCCTGCCATGGTCTATGTGAATCTGACGCAAACAAAAACCTTTCAGACACACTCTGTAAAACTTTACTGAACTGACCCTGGAGAGGTAGCATCTGGCGTAGACAGCCACAAGTGGATCTCCGATTCCTCTTGTCATCCATGCCAGTCGTTTCAGTGCATCTGCGTATTCCCTGAAACATGGAAGCAACAAAGTGAAAGACACAGATAAAGACACTTTCAACCAAAAGTGCACATACCCATACCCACAATACTTTTAAGTGCACGTCCACACATGTATTACAGATCAATTTTGTTCTGAAAAATAAACAAAGCAAATCCGTGTCAGTTCTCAAACCTAATGTCAAAACAGATTGCCTGGATTTACCCTGAGGTGAGGAAGCTGTAGGATTTGAGGATGGCACACTCCACATAGAGACGGGGGATCAGCTCTCGAATGGATGCTATCTTGAAGAACCAGTTCCTGCAGGTTTCCTTTGCAGATTCTGGCACATCAGCAGGGGTGAAGTTTGCTGCAAACACAGGTTGTTCATGTTATCTACTACCAGGCTGCTAAAACACAAAACAAACAACAACCAAAAATACAACAAACAACAAAAACAACAAGCACAAACAACAAAAAAGGCACACACAAACTACAATATACATACACATACCAATTTTTGCACCTAGCAGCATAAATTGGTAAGTAATGTGAAATTTTCCACAACAGATTAATACTTACCAGGTAACCGCACAGGTCTTGTGCTGCCAGGTGGGAAGTACTGGGCTTTCTCCAGCAGACGATCATACACTAGACGACCTGGTGACATATATCACAGCAACAAACTCAGGTAACATGCATAACAGAGAACCGTTTTTTCTCTTGGGCAAACATATCCCATACATTAGTATGAAGGGCTCTTGCATGTGCACATACACACATTCATGCACAATCGCCTAAATTACCCCAAGACATGTATGCTGATCAAACTTAAGTGCTGAAGCTCACCAAAAGTATCCAGAATGTCAGTGATGAGAACAAACTTGCTGGGATAAAACATTATCACAGATGTGTCAGCCAGTAACTTGGAACACTGAAATGAAAACAAAACAAAAATACTTAAGATTTGTGAAACGAAAACCTACTTATAGCACTGGACCAAAGTAAGGAGCTGTAAACCTCTATGCCTACATTGTGCACACTCTAGTACATACAGCACTGCTCAAATACAAGTAAAAGCAGTTTTTATGGAACAGTTCTGGTCTCAGATGAAACACGCGCACGCCTGCATGGCAATCTTGAGGCCCTATCATACTGCCCAAGTACACACAAAGAATGTTTCTACTCTACAGATGGTGAGTCGGGAGTTATACAGTGTGGTGGTACAATGGCAAACCTGGATGGCAATCTTGAGGGACTTGACCCGCTGGTCTTGCTCCCATGCTGTGATGAGGGCCTGGTTGAGTTCCTCGATGCGCTTGACATAGTCCTGCTGGCTCAAGTTCATCATCTCCTTCACTGAACCCTGACAACACACATGCTGAATGAAACCTGATGTTCACAAGAAATTCACAATGCAGACAGATACATGTACTTAGTCCTTGCATTCAAAACTTTTGAAACATAGCATGGTCATTCCTCTGTAGAGTTTTCCTACCTTGCCATTAAAAGCATGAACGCATTCATGTTCTGTACACACCTGGGTCCCTTTATTCACAATAGCCCTGGCTCCCGACGAGTCTGGCAAACCAGTTGTTGAATAATTAACCTACAGGCATCATTCAGGGTTCTGTGTGAGAGAACTGACAAGGGGGAGTGAGTTAAAGCCGTGCAAGCAACAAGGACTAATTCATGGCGAACAGAGAAGGGTAGGGGGCAAAAAGTCAAACCTCTTCAAAGTCATCAAGCTGTTCCAGGCGATTGCGCACTTTGTCTGTTACTGTTGTAACCTGCGCTTGTGACTTGATCACAACTGCAGAAAAAAGGAAAATATACACATCACTATCAGAATAACACTAAAACTGTGGTGCTAAGCACAGTTGTGAAGTTACAGTTCCAAGAAATCTGCAATTCCCAACAAAATAATGTCCCCTGTCAAGTCAAGAAAAGTCGGCATGCCTTTAGATTTTAGCTGTACTTTACCTCTTTAAATAAAAAAAAAAATTAACCGGGTGGTGCTGAGAATGGAATATTCTGGACTACCTCTATGTTTTTTTTGTTTGTTTTTTTTAAGCAGAAGACAAATGACAAATTAATTCACCAAGACCAGGGTTAATGATTCTTACACAGCACCGCACCCCCCCCCCCCAAAAAAAAAAAAAAAATTCACTGTGCTGAACACACACTTTTCCCTCATACCCTTAGTTTTCTTTCCCACTTGTTTACAAGAAAATAATGCCACTGAAAGACAGCTGTCAACAGAGGGTGAAGAAGAAACAGAGGAAACCACCTCTTTCCTTGTCACTTGCTGACAGAAAGCTGGTGGTTATGGAGAGTTTTTCAGATGTTGTGTACTTTGCCAGGATCCCTGCCTTTTTTGCATTCCACGGTTCAAATGTCTCGTCAAGGTCTGCTGAAGTGCTGCTAATTTTCTTCAGACAGAAAAAGGGGAAAAACCCACAAAATAATGCATCCTGGGCAAATTCAAAATGATACGGCACTGGACGGGATACCACGCTAAAAGAAACCATACTCAAGATTCCAGCACACAGGTAACTATCTACTGACTGAAAAAGGAAAATCTAAAATTTCCACATCTTGTGCATACAAAAATACCAGCTTAAAGTGGGATATGCTTGAAGAAAACATACAGTACTCAGGGTTTCAGCACATATACTATTGAACATGCACACCCACACACAACCACTGTCACAAACACCCATATTCTACTACTTATACAGCCTTCTTTCTTTAAAACATGCTAACTGAAATACAGGTGCAAAAGATATGTACGATGACACAAACAGATAACCCAGATACATGGACAATTACTTTAAACTGGTACTAACTAATAGTTAAATAATGAAATATTTTTTAACCTTCTCACTGCCACTCCTGGCTTTTGTTGCTGGCAGTGCTTCAGCAGCAAATCGGGACAAAGGGTCTGCCCCATCAAAGGCCAGATTGATGGCTCCATCTGCACTTAACGGGTCCCCAGAACTCAAAGGGTCTATGAAGTCAGCCTTCTGGGGAGCTTTGGATCTGAATGGAGTGCCTTTAGTTTCTGCCTGTTTGATTTCTGTCACCTGATGGAGAAAGGATTTTAAAAAAGTGAGCACAGGCAAAGTCAGATCAGCACTACTTTAGATTCATACATACACTTATGAAGAATGTGCAGCTCAGGCCGATTGCAAGCAGTTCATGAAAATTAGGTTTTGCAATGCCTCTGTGGTATCAGAGTCAGGTGTCAGAATGAAAGGTAAAATGTATTTCTGACATTTTTTTTTTTCAATTCTCTTCTACCACTAAGAGTCTAGTGGCCAACAACAGCAAACTCAGTTTTGAAGTAAACTCTACATCTTTTCCATGATTTTTTTTTATTTTAAATCTTCACTATCTTTTGGTATTCTGATATTTCCATGAGTCTACTTCTGATCGATCTGAGGTCAGAATTTATTTGAAAGAGAGAAAGCTACACAACAGAATATATTTTTGCCTACTGTAATCCCTTTCAGAGGATGATTGGTTGCTGGCTGGCTGGGAAGACACTTCTTCTGCCATTCCAACTCATAGTTTCTTCGGCTCGTAAACCTGGGCAGAGAAACAACCTAGTCAGTACACATGCTGATGCACTATCAAAAGAAAAAAAAAATCGCTATAAAAGCCAAGATACTTGAGAAAATGCGCTGTCCTTGCGAAAATGTAGCAGACGACAGCTTTTTGGTACACACCCCCCCCTAGTGGACAAAAGGCGTAGTTGGCTCTACTGGTGCGCTTATCATCACAGTATCACCTAACAAAACGAGCAACGACGGATGTAAACAACACGCATTGGGTTTTAAATCTACATTTTCACATCTTGCATACACGAAAGTGCAGGAAAAAGGCTTCGGTGCCCCCTCACCATTCATAGGAAGCCATCTTGATCACGTGGGTATTAAAAAAGTGTAATCTACTATTCAACTACGATTTATTGAAAATAAAATACAAACAAATCAGGTTTAGTCAGATTTGTAATGGCAGAACCCAAATAAACAACACATTCCTGTGTATTTTGAAATTTATTCTTATTTTGTAATGTTAAGAATTTCTCACATTTTGCACAACCCAAAGGGAGAGCAGTGGAGAAAAGATTTCTTTCAGTCAACTCGGCCCACTGCAAAGTCGGCCTACAAACTTGATCCCGCTAAAAGTCAGTTCGGCCAATGATCTTTGTCAGGTCGGCCCATGCACAGTCTTGGCTCTCACGGCTCCTTGTGAGGGGAAGAGGAGTGTGGGCGGAGGGGAGGGAGAACTTGAAAGAGTTGGGAAGAGAGGATCTACAGACACTGGTCACAGTTGTGATTAGCTGATGGCCGCCGGGTTACCGGCACTGACTCAGTGAGTGTCTGCCGGCCCGGCACCGCCGTGACTAACTTGACGCCGGTTACACTGACGGACGGGTTCTGTGGGTGGCCGATTGAAACATTTTATTGACCGTGTGGATTATTTCTGTGCATTGATCAGACTTTTTTTTTAATAATCTATCGGGACCCAGTCAGTATTTTGCCCCCTCCGAGGGAGTTGCACCTCCGACGTCTGCCCGGCGCTTCACTGTCTCTATGCGACTGACTGGACAAACCGTTTTCAACTGACTTGCACCTTTTTCCGCCGCCCGGCGGCTTTCGTTTGCTTGTGCCGGCGAGAACTGCTGGTGAGACTGAGAGCCGTCACCGTCACCTGGAGGCAAGAAGAACAAAATCGCAACTCCAGATGAAGAATAAGATCGTAAACAACCTGATCCACATCCCCCGTGTACACGGCAGTTCCTCACCCCGGCCCGGCGTGGCCGGCTCCATCAGAACACGTTCGACCCATCCCCTGAAGTGATACCGCAAACCTGCCACTAAAACGAACAAATTCAACTGTTTCCTCAGAGTCATTCCAATCAGGAGGAGCTACACTCCCCGTCTTCTTCTAACCCTCTTCCGCCCCCCCCCCCCCGCCCCCCTCGCCAAGATTAACCGTGATGAAGTGGAGTAGACGATAGCTAGAACTCTGCTGGTCGGGGTTTAACCCTAGGGACCGTTACGGTAGCCAGACTGGTCTATGCTGTGATACCTGAAAAGAGTTAATCTTCTCACCACCGGCCTTTACTCCAAGTCTTATGCGCAGCACAAGTTGAATCAAGGTCAAGATCGACAGCTCGAACTGTCACGTGACTGAAAATCAGTTGAAAAACTTAACGCCACTAAACTAATAGCAAAGAAACGCCAGTACACTCGATGCAAGCAAACGAAAACGAAGAAGAAAACAGAACAAACAAAGCAAAACATCAACAAACTGAAACATCAGGAACTCAGTGAGAACAAAACAACAACAACAACAACAAGAAGAAACAACTCGTACTAGTACTCGCCGGATGTTTTTAAAGGGGCTCACTCGGAGAAATTCATTCATAATCCATAACCTCGATTGTGGCAGGAGCACGCGTTTCAAGTGAAGCGGCTTCTGGCCAAATGTCACAACACCGGCCGGCAGAAGATAATTACGAACTGAAGACACCGGCTTCAGCCGGTTATAATCCAAATTGCCACCACAGCAGGAAACTGATCATAGTATAGTGTCAGCCCACTGCAAAATGATCATCGAAAACAGACTGACACGCTGTCTTTCAAGTGTGATTAGAGACAGCTGGTCTTGTGGGAACAAATGTGATTTGTACTCAGTCACGCCGTATAACACTCAGTTAGGACTACATGTACTGACTTCCACAAAGTTGTGTGTTGTTGTTTGGGATTGGAAGGACAGCAGCCACCCACAGTCAGTGTAGCACGTGAAGTGGAGACGATTGTTGACCACGTCGCTGTCTTTCACGCTAGCAGAGCATGAGCTGGCCGGGGACGACCTCACCAGGTCCCGGGACGACTTGGCTACAGACCTGGGCCGAGTTAATGGGCCGAGAAGAATGAAGTGGGTAGAGTTGACCTTATACTAGGGAAAACATGGCGTCGAATTCGTACGGCGAGGAAGAGCTGAACCTTTTACCTGCGGTATATGAAGTAATTCGAAGGTTTGTTTGTCTTCTACATCACGCTTTGACGTCACTTGCATGTACGGTTCTTAAGTCTAACAGAGTGAGACTTTTCGGAATGTCTCCTATGTATAGGGTGTTAAATTAAAGTTGGCCGACTGAAGGTTCCATCGCGATGCCAACATTCGATAGCATCGATGGTTTTCATTAAAAAAAAAAAAAAATTCATATTCATAAATCACTGTTGTGTTCATTTATTCATTTACAACCTTTTAAAAAATACACGGAGGAAATGATTTGGTGTTTAGAGCGCTGGCAAATAATCAGGTTTCTCTATGCTATTTTTCAGCATTGAGAAAGACTCACCTGATATGAACCAAGTCAATCAGAAGTTAAACGAGTTGAAGACCAAGTTTCAGAAGGCGAGAGAGTGTGTGGACAAACTTCCCGGCATCCAGTACAGCAAAGAAGAGCAACTGAAACGTGTGGCCATCCTTCACAAACAGATGGAACTTAAGACAAAGTTGCTGCAAAAGTACAAGAACGAATCATCATTTGATGTCAATCAGTGAAGTGATCTAAACATTAGCATTACCAGTGCATATCTTGTGTGCTTGTGGTTAATGTGGAGTGGGAGTGCCGGTGGCTGTAGTCATAGTGGAAAACTCAGGACATTCAAGGTAAATTCATAAAAATTTGCGTTTTGAAAGTTGAAAGCTGCACCACATTATTACTGCTTTGATATTTAGTTGGTAACAGTGGATGCATTGTGTGATGGAAGGGGAACCAGAACTTCACCCCATATTTCAAACTGACCCAGAGGAGTGGATGCAGTATGTGTACAAGCAGGTCAGCGTGGTCACTGAGGACGAAGAGGAGCATGTGGGCTGGGTGTACACCATTGACCCTGTCTCACAGACCTTTGTACTTGTCCAGTTTCTGGATGACAACAGACAAGTATTAATTCTGCCAGGCACCTCCGTCACCAAAGTGACTGTCCTGGCAGAAAGTGCTGACAGTGACGGTATCAAGGAGAAGCTGGATGCGTTGTTCCGGCCTCAGACTGAAGCGCTGTTTTCAGAAGAGGAGCTGAGGGGCCGGAAGCAGAAGCTGAAGATGTGGCTGGAGAAGAACCGCCTGCCAGTGCAGGTGACCGGCTCCAAGGGGGAGGTCCTGACAATTTCCGATGCTCTCATGATTCAGCCTCCCTACGATGTGAACGACTGTCACAGCACAAATGAGATCATTCTTGGACGCATTCAGGGTTTGATAAAGAACATGCCTGAAGATCATGATCAGTGGTGATATCAACACACTTTCAACTTTTTCATTTGGGGAAATGTGTGCCGATGTTCAACAAGTGCATAACTATTAACTTGCATTTAGTTTAAATTGCATACATTTGATGGAAGAATGGTGCATAGGTGAATGGATCCCTGATCGACTGATGCACATTATGAATATATTGACAGTATGCTTTTAAAAGCATGAAGTGTGTAAGTGGGGTTGTATTCATTCTTAGAATGGTTTGATCATTTTGTTAGAGTGTGAGAGCTTGGCATGCTTTTCATGATCATGGTAGCAAATGCAACATCCAATTTTTTTCGGGGGAGAAGTGGGGGGGGGTCTTTTCGAAGTACATTAATCATTAGTGTGCAATTTTGTCAAATTTCAGCAACTTTTTAAGGAAGAGCATTTAGCAAATTTTAAGTCATTCATGAAATAAACGTTCGGAGGTTGTAAATGCCTGTGTGAAGAAGTGTATGATTTGTGGCAAGATGTGTGGTTGATGCAATTATTATTACTATAAATTATAATAATAAGAAAAGGATATCTGCAGTGCCACAGAATCAATCAAGAACAAGTTTGTGCCTGGTGCAATACACACTTTATTGGTTCATGAGAGAACAAACTAATGATTAGCTTGAATCAAGTTGCAAGAGTCAAACTCGCCATGACTCCCATGAGCAACTGAGCACAAAAAAATGTAATTGCAGCTACATTGATTTATATATATATATTTTTTTTTTATTTTTTTTGGGGGGGGGGGGGGGGGGGAGATGCCAGTTAAGTATATAATGAAAAAATGCATCAATCTTCAGAAAAAACATGAGTGTATGTATACATGTAAAATCATGAGACGCATAAAACCCTCACAGACAGAAAACTGAAATAATCTCATCAACACAAAAAGTCACTAACATTTCTGTCCAGTTATCTACTACTTGTAGTACAACTGCAATTATGAATAAAGCTGTGCGTCCTGCACACATAAATCACATACGGTGATACTACATACATACGTACATTGTACTGAGCTGATGTACAGTGAGATAGGAGTAACAGGAGAGAATTATAAACAAAGATTTTTACGGTGTTTATCTGAAGTTCTATTTTTTCTTTCTTTTTAGATAATGAATGTTTAAGGTGATACGTACTTTCAGTATGCTTGCACATGTACATACATGTATGTATCATGGACAAATCTGATTTGGCCAATCCACACACAAAATTTAAAACGTGCGAATAGGCATGACTAGAAATATTAAACAACTTGTAACTTGGTCAGGTTAAAAACTGTACACTGATAATGACCACGACGCATTGCATTTTGGGTACATGTGCCTTCCAAGTTTGCTTTTTTAATCATATTGATAGTGTTGTAAAGCCTCTGCATGCCATAATGCATGGATCTGCAATTCTTTTATGGAAGCTGACATTAAATGTCTGCTGTATGAACAGTCTTACAAACACATAAAATCTGATTATAGGGTGCCGTAGTACTGAACATTACTAGAAAGAGCTAAGGCATGTGCAAAACAATTATTATGTTTCTTAAAAACACAGACATGTCCTGGGTATAAAGAAACACGAAACTCTGGTGTTTATAACAGTATTAACCTTTGCCGTACATCGTGGGTATTATTGCACCCACTCTTTCATTTCAACGTAAAACGTCCCTAGCTCAGTCAAGTTTCACGCTAGATCCACGATACTTCGTGACTTTGTCAATACGGTTAATGGAAAAGTGCTCAGTTCTGGGCTGGATGGTCAACATACGAGTAAACGAACAAAAACGTGGTGTGATATGGGTTTCTTTCTCTTCTTTAAAAAGCATGGGTGTGTTTGCACTGCAGCCACAATGTATGACACGCAATTTTCTTCTTTTTTATTATTAGTATGGGTGCGTTTGTACCCACGATGTACAGCGCGCAAAGTTTTAAGCAACGTACCACCAAGGTTAGCACTTTACAGACTTGACACACTACCCCAATTACAGTATTACTATTAATTAGTAACACACAGCAAAACGCCTACCAATGGTGTGTTTGTGAGGACCTACACCATTTGAAACGATACACAGTTGTATGATAAAGTACATACACATGTATACATGTCTGTAAAACATGTACAGTACAGTAGTTGAATTAGTCACACATCTGCTGACCATGGATCACATCGTGACCTGAGCACTTACAGATCTATCGCTGGCCAGTGTGCACAAACACTGCTAAATGAGTAACTGTAAATGATGCTCTGAAGAAAGCCCGTTATTTTGTAAAAAGCGAACATAAAGTAGTTGTATAACATGTGGTAGTTTGGAGGGGTCGCATTACCAATAAAAAGGCTGCGATTTATCCAATCCAGATTTTCAAACGTGGTAATTTTTTTTATGAGCTCACAACGTGTTTGCTTCACATGGAAGAGTGCAATACAAACTACTAGATATATCACAAAAAAAAAAAAGAATAATATCAAGAACTGAATGTTCTCAATGTAAATCACTCATGAAACAACATGTCATCAATACATGACGTATGATTGGATGTAAATTGTAATAACCAAAATACTGTTATGATAATGAATACAATGTAAGAATCCTATAGATCTATACAAAGGGCAGCATTGCAGAAAACTGGTTCAAACACATACTACCACAGTGTACATCATTCACAGTGTAAATGTCATTCTGGCATACGCTTGTAACTTAGTACTTACGCAACTGCATTAAAAAAAAAAAAAGTGTTGAAAGTTGAACTAGATTCAAGACAAAAATTTAAAATGAAAGTTGCACCGGTAGCTTTATTGTCTGATACTTGGAGTAAAATGGGCATGTCCCATAAGGTATAACAAATCAATTTTCTCATGAAAATGTTCTTTTACTTCATTACACTAGATAAATTTTGAGGGCAAGAAGTATTGGCAGTTTACCTGTTGAAACAATGAAGCATATAATAAATGCCTTGAAAAGTATCAGTATAGGACTAACAGTAACACAAAAACCTGTGAAGAAAATATTCTGGTTTGCTCCACATTTGTTAGGCCTGCTTTGGAAATGTACAGCCCACAAAATTTGGAAAATAAATGCAATTCTAAATTCCGAAATTTAAAATAGCTGAGCTGACCCTTCGCACCACGTGATTGTAATGTGTTATGTCCAGTGTGTGAGAGAATGTGTGTGATTCACGTGAGCGTGCGTGTTGGGTTCAGTTCGCGGCGCTTTGAGCCGATTCATGAAATTGGAAAGAGCGCCTATACAATACTCATTATTATTATTTACCGATTAGCACAAACTAAAATGTGAAGTAAAATAATTTAATGCACTGCTGGAGGGTGCAAAGGAGATGAGAAAAGGTAAGCTGAATAGTTTGGTATTGTTTAACTTCTAGCAGTGTTCAGTCAAGAGGGTCATTCAAACTTTTGTGCTGCATAAACTGGTGGTTTTTCGAGACTATGAACAGGCGGGTAGAACAGCTAACACTAGCAACAGCAATCTCTGGTGTAAAAATTTGAGATTTGAGCGTCATGTGAGGGTCCATGCAAAAAATGTGGAGAACAAAAAATACATAAAACTAGCACAACCACAGCCAGTGAAAACTACATACATGTACTTTGGCCACTTGGTATATGAACTTGATCATGAGTTTTTCACAATATTCTGTGCGACTTTCACCAACTGCCAGTATCCAATGGCATCTATCTACAAATGAAACGTGTTGTGCTTCATAATACATGTACATGTATCCTGAAAGACCATCTAGGAATCCACACAAAACAGAGCCGCTAGTGGTGACATGATTAATCATTTGATATGTCTTCTATCCTACAACATCCCCATCCACCCGTACCACCACACTCTATAATAAGCATAGCATGATTCTGAGATCTATGTGAAAGCAAACGCCAACATACCCCCATCCTACTTTCTATCGATGTATTATCAGCAGAATCACCAAAATGGAGCAGATGAAATCACTAAAAAGCTGAAACATCACCATCACCAACGTTGGAATTCTATCTTATAAACTCACCCATGAATTCTTTATTCTGCGTGTATTTTTTGAGACACAAACACATTGTCTGTGGAGCAGATGGAATCACCAAGAAGTTAAAAATAGTGTCAGTACCATCACCAACATGCCATAGGATTTCTGCACCCAAGGAATTCTGTAACTTGTGTGATCATGTGAAAATTCAATTCAATTCTTTATTGTTTAGGCCATCGGCCCGTCACAAAGCAGATAATTTTACTGACGTACATGTACCGTGAAGATCATGTGAAAAAGAAACACTGTTCACAATTTCAAGTAGTAGCTCAGTATCATCAGACCAAGGCCACTGAGGTGGGAAATTCTAGCCATAATAACCCCGATGTGAACATACAGCATACAACTACACTGGAAACAAGTGGGCTCTAAAAACATGTATGCGCAACCTGTCCTTTATCAGATGGCAAGGTCTCTTTCTTGTTTCTGCTTCAACATTTGTACCTGTGTCTGTTAAGTAGACAGCCTTGATGTTGGAAATGTTAGTTGACAGGATCTAGATCCACGAAAAAAGCTTTTGTAATACTGTCAAGCCACTGCAACAAAATCATTTCCTTCTTGACTTGTGTGTCAAAGTGTTGGTAACCCCAAAAACAATGGATGCAAGTTGAAAAAGTCATTTCAAACTGTGTCAGTTTGTGCTACACTTTTCCTCTGTGTGTGTGTGTGTGTGTGAATGTGAATGTGTGTGTGTGTGTGTGTGTGTAAACATGTCAACACACAGAAAAAAATTATGCCCTAAATTCCTAAACTGACATTCATTTTGAGATGTACTTACAGGATACAGCAGCATTCACTTTATTAAAAAACACAAAAGAAGTCTTGTCAGAACTGTGGTTTCAGGCAACTCTGACGGTTCCTTTGATCACCAAAATGAGAAAACTGGGAAAGGTAAAGAAACAACTTTTAATTAGTTAAAAAAATGCAACAATCTTCCCAAAGAATGCCTTTCCTTTTATTATTATTATCTGTTTTGTGTTTTTAGCAATGTTCCCACTGGTCTGGAGAAAATGCTACATGTGCAAGACTCTTTCTGTCTTGTTTAACTGAAATAAACAACAGTTCATATGACATGCCTGCATCTCATACAACTGTGATATCCCTAGTAAAAATGAGAACACAAAAACATATTGGAGTGCTGCTGAGAAGATAGGACTATGCTGATCATCATTAGAGTGGTGACGGGGCAGATGGTGAATCAGGGTCTGGTTCGAGGTCCCTGGGGTCCACTTGTTCGAAACTGTCCTCAGAAGATGACCCATCGCCCAGGTAGTCGTCGGTGTCCTGTCCTTGCTGTGCAGGGTTGTCCAGTTCCAGAAAGTTGCGCAGTAGTTCAGCCACCTGATAGTGTTCCCTGCAGTGTAACAACATAAAATTACAATGACACTAAACACATTTGAATGGGACAGGAAAAACACTACTCAGGAAAGAGGTGATGTTCCATTACGGTATGGAGGCCCTTTTCTTAACCTTGTGGCTTCTGATATTACAGAAATACAGTTTCTTGGAATACGCAGTTTCCTAAAGCTTTCAAAAGTGAGGGTCATTTTGACCCTCCCTGTCAAATTCAGAGGGTCATTTTGTAAAATCAGTCACTTACAGCCTCAGATGTCTGTGTCAGACTCTGAAATCTGTGCCCAAACAACGCACATGTATATATGTGTGTAATAAGGAACTCGGATAAGTGGCATTTTTCCTGTATGAACATGATGGTGACAATTTCTGTAAACAGAGCAGCCCATCAGCTTCGCTCAAAGCTAGTCTGAGGGCAATAGTACTGTCACACGAGCCTTTGGGGTGGTCTCTTATGTCTTGTTTTAAGTGAATGTCTAGGGTGGAGGGTAGAGAGGGAGGATAGCTCAGGTGCTGAGTATTGGACATCAGAGGGTTGTCGTACATGCAGCTCTGAGTCACAACAGTGTCAAAGTTTTTCCTGTGCCCTTATCTGAATTCTTTGGATAAGACAAAATACCCACCTTACGCCTCTCTAGGGCACACACATGCTTTGCACAGCCTACCTGCTGCTGCCGAAGGTGTACGACTCGGTGACGCCAACAGTCATGCCCGTGTTGAGGATGAACACCACAATGTGACTCTTGCCGAAGTAGCGCACGTCCTCCTCATCCACACGCACACCAACAATGTCGTCCAGACCCATCACCACTGAAACAGCATCAGCACTGTCAAATGCAAAACCTACTGTGGTGAGTGGACGTCGTTCAGAATGAAAGTAAGTGACCTGGAGGGTGTCCGTTTTCCAAGGCTCTCATATTGCACATAATAATGTGATCCGTTCTCACAAAAGGGACCATAAGTTGAAAATTAACAATTCTGAGATATGTACATCACTGCAGTCTACTGGTTATGCAGTTTAATTCAATATAAGAATGAAAGTTGTATTACTAAAATTGACAGAGATATCAGCAGTTGAAGCTGGCTACTCACAAGGTGGCCATACTGACCCCCGGCACTCTGTAGCAGCGTTTGGCCTGGCGTGACTTACGGTCCCTTTCGCGAGAACCTCACATCAGTCTGGAGTATGTGTGCTTTATCATGGGGGGCTTCACACTCATATATTTACTATGGGGTCCGCCTGCACTGCATATTATCAGTACTACACTCCCATACTTTCTAAAATAGTAAATATTTCAATTTCTTTTCCTATGTCATGGGTGTGTCATCGTTTTAAACTTTCCTCTTTGTTGACGTTGTTTTGTGTATTCAGGCTGGGAAATTGCAGAGGACAAAAAAGACTGAAACCTAGGCCGAGGTGCAGGGGTAGCACCCTGCTTGGGGACAACAGGGGCAACGCCCCACTTCAGAAAACAAATTTTAACATTTTTCAAAGCATCCAGTAGCCTCTCCTGGCATCCAGGTGTGAAATACTGCTGTGATACTGACATGCAACAATTACAAAATGAAGTTAGAAAGTCCCATAAAAATTATGACATTACATGCATCTTGATACAATATGACTGTGTGCAACCTTTTTCCTCCTTCCTTTTCTTGGCTGAAAGGATAGGAAATTTGGCTGAAAATTGCCAAGTGACTGAAAATTCCCCAGTCTGTGTATTAAAACAAACAAGAACTGTATAGCTTATGTTTAAATGCCTTCCTGGCAAAGTCATGACGTTTCCATGCAGCAGACTTACACATTTTCTGATCAGCATACTGAGGCAGAAGCTTCTGGAAAACATTTCTCCTCTTCACTTTCACATCTCCTGTTTGTTTGCTGAGTTCACACTCCTGAAAAATAAACATGCTCAGAGGGTGAGAGGTGCAACAAATTTACTTCCAGAGTTTGGCTAAAGTCTTATTTAGGAGTCTAAACACAGACTTACAGATTAACATAGTGCAACTTCTCTCTGTGTAATGGTATTCAGCATGAAGTGAATGAGGTCAAAATGCGAACACGAAAATGAAACAAAGTAAATTTATCTCATGTACAATGCCTGTGACTAGAAACAAAATCTGATTTCTTTTGTTTCTTGTCCTCTATGCACACTCTTAGTCTTGGTTTGTTTGGTTTTTTTTTTTTTTTTTTGGGGGGGGGGGGGGGGTCTAATTCAACAGTCAATTTTATGTTCTGATTCAAAACAACACCACCACCACAGACCCAATACAAATTAACACAGTGGATTTTTTTACCTACCTCCCATCCTTCCATCCACAAAAGGCCTGCGTAAAGTGCCCCCACTATGTACAGAAACTTCCACAAAAGATAGTCTGCCAAAGACAAAAGAAAGAAAAATGTAGTGGCAGTTACGGCTCTTTCATTACATTGTCAGAACAGGAAACCATTGACAGAATCAAGTGGGTTATATCAAGCACTTCCTGTATATAAAACAACACTATACGCACTAAACAAATCACTTTCTCTGGCAACGTTTTACTGCTCTTGTGCAAAGGATAAAGTAACAGCACGTATTTAGTTTTAACCCTATTAAACACACATCAACCACTGCACAACAGACTAGCTGCAAACAAGGGAGCAAAGGTCACAGATGTATTATGGAATGTAATAATTACCTGTCCCATACACTGCAGCACCGAGTCCAATTGCAACAGCACCTAGTTGAAATAAAAAAAAAACGTATTAGCAGACTGTATCAAATGACTGCGACTGCCCTGGTGAACATCTGTGGCAGTCATGAAACGTGCACATCATTAAGGATACTGTCCAAACATCACATTCCCCACCGCTGCAGGTGTCTATGAGACTTGACCACTGTGATGACTACTTCCATTTTCAGAGACTCTCTAAGCCCCTGTGATGAGTGGACATTCAGAAACTACGATGAAGTTTAATTTTTTTTTTACTGACCATCTATGTCCACTTGCATTTTTTTTGTTTTTGTTTTTGTGCTTCATCATAACATAATCATCTGATCATGACAAAACTCTCTCCTTTTAACAAAACTGAGTGTTATCAGGAACTGGCACATGGTCTTCAGTGGTTAAAGTGTTGATGTAACTATTTACGTCCTACATCATATCCTGTCTACTGAAAAAGCCAGCTTTGTGGTTAAAGTAGAGGTTCTTGAATGACCCTGTGCAAAAGGGCCACCTGTCTAGGAAAACACACACCATTCATCTTGTGCCTTTGGCACTAACAGTAATCTAAAAGACATTCAATTTCTGTTCAACTTCATTTAATATAGACAAGGTAACTGACCGATAAGCACACTCCATGACCAGATGTTGGGCTCCCGACTCAAAACCAGCCGGTCACTGGTGTGTTCCTTGACCGTTACATAACCCATCTGGCCCGTCTGCTTCTGACACACACACACACACACACACACACACAAACACTTAATAAAACTATGACGAGCTTGAAACATAAGGTGTCTAATTTCTAACAACCAAGTTTCGCATGACGAAATCCCCGCCTTTCTCTCTCTCTCTCTCTCTCCCCCCCCCCTCCGCCTCACCCCCTCCCTGCGCACGCACACACTTTTATGCCATAATCCTACTCCACAAACACCATGCACATCTGGTGAAGTAATCGATCTCGCGACTTCGAAGCAGAAATAGATTGATTTATGAGATGGTCTATGATGTCAAAAATTCCACTGCAAGACTGAGCAAGTAAGCGCAAGTTGAGAAATACACAACAGTTTACAATCACACTCCTGGATATTTTCTGATCAGTGAAATATCAAGACTGATACCACAAACAGCAACAAGTCCAAAACGCTCACACTAAAATGAAATCAACCAACTAACCTGATTTTGTTTTGAGAAATGCAAAGCTTGTTTACAATTTGTCGGAAGTGAACTCTTCAAGTAAAAAAGGTAAATTTAGTGAAGAGGCCCTGTCGAGGATAAACTTACTGAGGTGCTGCCAAGCTTCTTGTATTTTTAACGCATTTATCGTCGAAGAGCATACATGAAATTTGTAAAGTATAGTATTCCAGTATACCATAGTGCGGACTTTATGCTCATCCCCGAAATCACTCGGAGAGAGAGATCGAGAAAGAAAGGGAAAAAAAATAAAAAATGATGCACGTGATCGTTCCTAACTGCGTGTGACTTGCCTACCACCCCCGCGGAAACAAAATGGCGCGCTACTTTCAACTTTCCATAGGAACTTTTGTCGTCTGCTTCCTGTATTTTGCATTGCCTCATCTTGCTACTGGGGTGCGGTATCAGCCAAACTGGGCGTCTCTGGATAAGCGCCCACTTCCTGATTGGTATGATGAGGCAAAGCTTGGAATATTTCTGCACTGGGGTGTGTTTTCGGTGCCAAGTTACGCTGGGGCTTGGTTTTGGGACTGGTGGAAAGGTCCGCAGCCCAGACCAAGCGTTGTTGAGTTCATGGCATCCAACTATCCACCTAGCTTTACCTACGCAGACTTTGCAGCTCAGTTCACCGCAGAGTTCTTCGACCCAGACAAATGGGCAGACATCTTCAACGCTTCAGGGGCGAGGTGAAGTTGCTTACGCAGTTACGGTTACGGCCAGTAACGACATGCAAAATACAATGTAAAAAAATTAATTAGAACTTTCAAGCATTGTTCTCGCACCACCAATTACAGATACACCGTCCTACTCGCCCCACTGCCAGCCGCCATCACACATGCACACACGCACACTCATCAGTTCATCTCCTTATATTTGTAGCACTGATGCACTTTTAGGAAAAAAAAAATTCACCACTGAATGGCCAAGCAGACTGCAGAATTGTAATTATTTCTGGAAGGGGGGTGAGTTGCGATGCTGAATTAGGATACATGTATCCTTCTTTGCTGTAGAGCCATTTTAATTTTAATATAATCAGTGATTTAGATTAATAATCAGTGATTGTTCTTAATTATTTATTTGTTGATTTATACTGAGCCTGTCAAATCTTAATTGCCTGTTGAGAACAGCGTGTCACAGGGGACACACGTTTTTGGTCTCTCATAATGTGCCATTTGGTAAGTTTGCGGGTTCTTCACCTTGACGATTCACCATGACTGATACACTACAATTCACATACATCTCTCCTACTTGAATGCTTTTGTAACCAACAACACCAAATGGGTTTGACTTTCAGACTTTTCATACCAAAAGACCATGGACCCACAAAATTTACAAAAGGACCCTTAACATTATTGAGAGAGGGGCCCAAGGACCCTAGTATTGTCGAATCACAGGGAACACTGCTTTGGTGACATTCTGTTCCAATCCTGTCACAGAGCAGGGCCCCCAGGGAAATTTACCTGCCAGAGCAATTGGATGGGTTTCACTTCTTTTGTCTACTGTATGTATGTGAGTGCATAGAAAAAAACCAGAAAAACCCTCAAAAATAAGTTATAAAATTAAAGGTCTGCAATCTCAGTGAAAAGCCGCAAACTGTGTTAAAAAACAAACAAACCAAAAAACCCCTATCCGACTGCAGTTGCAAAGTGCACAGTCAACTCTATCAGTTACAGAATTTTCTGCGTCTCCAAAACCCCTGTAAAAGCCATGGGCAGCCTGATTTCACAGCTCAGTTTGCGTTTTGACACTGAGCGAGAAAGATCGCAGTGACTAGTCTTCTCATGCAGCACACAACACCCGGTGCTAGACGCTGTAATGATGTGTCTCGCACACTGATCAAAATCACAATAAAGTCACCGCAAACACATGCTCTGGTTTCATAAGGGTCTCCAAAGGGCTGACAACTGTGCAACTGTGACAGAGTTGCCTGCATTATGCACAGTTGCAGTGTGTTTGAAAAACACAATGTTTGTGGCATTTTGTTGAGATTGCAGACCTTTAAACTTACCTCACAGGGTGTGTTGTCCGGAGGGTGATTATGTGAGCCAGTGTGTTCGATATCTGCAGGGCTGCCATCTTTGTTTCGAACAGAAACAGCACGGCCAGTGCAACTCTGATCAGCACATATCCAGTACACTTCAGTTATTTTCGCCTTATGAATAATATATGAGAAGCCTCTGTCTTTTATCAGGTATTTGCCTTTTCGTCTTGGACTGACCTTCATGGTTCATACACTGTGACAGTGACAGCCTGAGATGAAAACACTGACTAGAACTCACAGCATGTTTATTCTCACACAACCTGAACAACAACTCATGAAAGTTGAACATATCTGCTTGGGACAAAATCCATTGTTCATACTGGAAAACCAGACTTCAAGAGTTTTTTTTATATAACTGCAAAACACCAGGGGCATGCTGTCTTAACAGTCGTCCAAGATTTTTTTTTTCTGTCTCAGTTTTGATTCTCCGTCATTTCCATTTTACTGTTTATTCTCCATACTTTCTACGTACTCCATATTGTCCGTTCTCCCAATTGTCTATTCTCCCATTTATTGCATTCTTCATTTTATCCATTTTCCCCTTTTGTTGCTCTCCCTTTTGTCGATTCACATTTTAACCTTCCAGCTACGTCGCTAAAAAACTTCTTAGTCCTACATCGTGTGAAACAACTTACCCATGGTTTTTACATAGGTAATTTTCGACTTATTCCTAGTCCTACGTCGTGGGAAACAAATTACCCATGGTTTTTATGTAGGCAATTCACAACTTATTCTTATTTATTGTTTAATTACTCCGCTAATTACAAGTTAAACAACACAATTTTTGGCATGAACATAGTCAATCCATTTATTGGCAAAGTCATGAAATTTCAAAGGTGTGACCTAAATATTGACCGAGATACGTTCATCTAAAGCAATGTGTGTGAAACTTTTTACCCACGACGTAGCCGGAAGGTTAATTGGCCACCGTTTCACTGGCATAGCAGTGAACCACTCACCTTGCTGTTCTCAGAGGTGCTTCATGTGAGCAGAACAAAGGAGAGATCAGACTGCTTCAAGCATCACACCTAGGGTGAGAGGTAAGTGAGCAGGTGTTTGCAGGATTGGGATCCAACAGCAGCAGATCCAGTTCACAGAGTAGTAGAGTTGTAAGTGGCTCTGCAGCACAGAATGTCAATACTGTTTTGTGTGCTACTTGTAACTCCTATGCCTACTCATCACTCAACAGGTATGTCGTATTGACCACCAAACATCATGAAGGGTTCTGCCTCTGGCCGACCAAGCACTCTTGGAACTGGAATGCCATGGATGTTGGTCCCAACAGGGACTTAGTGGGTAAGATTTGTTTTGGTGATTCGATTTTTTTGCTAATTCTCTTAAGTGCATCAAGTGCCTGACTGTTTGTTATCATTTTTTAAAAATTTAGTATAAACAGTGTATGTGCATGCAAACATACATACATGCATACATACATACATACTTACACGTACATATATATATATATATATATACCTAGACTACAAACTGATCAACACACAAACACACACACACACACACACACACACACACACACACACACACACACACACACACACACACACACATACATCATGTATTGATCAGTTGTAGTCTAGGTGTGTAAAGAGGGTGTGGCTTACATTCAAACCAGAGATTATATCATTGTGAACTAAACCAATAACTGATTGGTTTCAGACATGATATATATATATATACAGTACTGCAGGAGTACATTTCACAAGTGCCAGGTTTGCTCTAGTCAGCCATATTTAGAATTCGAAAAAAAAAAGAAAAAAGTTTGTACATCAGTCTTTACGTTCTGTTGTTAATAATAATAATGTTAATGCAGGTGATTTGGCAGACGCTATCCGCAAGAGAACCAGCTTGAGATTTGGGACATACCATTCCTTGTTTGAGTTTTTCAATCCTCTGTATCTGAAGGACAAAGCCAATAACTTCACAACAAATGACTTTGTGGCTGTAAGTCTGACTTGTTTAACTACTTTGTTACCGTTCGTTATACTGAGCCACTACCAGAACCTCGAAAGAGATCTATATAAGAATGTTACTGGAATGCAGAAACTGAGGCTTGAGAATAGTTATGGTTGTCAGTACATGTATACTGATAAACTTTTGCATGTGCACATGTATATATTTTACATTTAGCTAGAAAAGTGTGATCTCATCTGGAGAAAGATGTGCCTGTGATCCTACAGGGGGTGGGGGTGGGTGTTTGGGGGTTTAACGTCCTTTTCCACCACATAGGGTGATATCAAAGACGGGGCAACGATGAAAAAGCCAGCACAAATATTTGGCCCCAGCCGGGATCGAACTCACGACCCGAGCATTAGAAGTCCAACGCTCTACCATTCGACCACCCTGGCTCCCCGTGATCCTACAGAAGTAAACAACAACAAACAAAGACTTCTCATGTTAACAGTTTGTTTGAAAGTAGAATGTTACACTCAGATGTCAAGATATGTTGCATACCCCCTCCCCCCCCCTCTCCCCCCCCCTCTCCCCCCCTCTCCCCCCCCCCCCCCCCCCCCCCCCCCCCCAACATCCAAAGAGTTTGTTTAATTGATGTGGTTACAAATAGTTGTGAAAAGTTTAAAACAGAATTTGATATCTCATGTTGCATTCACATGTACAAACATATAGAAGTCCATGAATTTCCCCTTTGTACCTTTCAGTGTGTTGAAAATGATCCACGTGTTTCAGTTGAAAACCATGCCTGAGCTGTTTGAACTAGTGAACCGTTACAAGCCTGAAGTTATCTGGTCCGATGGAGAGTGGGAGGCCAACTCCACATACTGGAATGCTACCAACTTCTTAGCCTGGCTTTACAATGAAAGGTCAGGTGCTTTAATAATCTTTATCCTGGTCTTGGCAATATTGATTTGAAATCAAGATCTATTTGTTATGCTAGTATTATTGCTACACACTGTATAATATGACAGATTTTACACATTTACACACACACACACACACACACACACACACACACATATATATATATATACTGACTTTAGAAAACGAAGAAAGTCTTGCTGGTTCCACACATCCACATAAGAGTTTAAAAAAGGAAAACTCCACATAGAATGATGAAAAAAGAAGCTCCTTAGAACCAGTGATCAACTTATTATTCTTGAAAACCAAAACAAAGTAGGCAACCCACATTTTCGGGCCCACAGCGGGCCCTTCATCTTTTTTTTTATCATTCTCTCTCTCTCTCCCCACCATTTCTCCAATGTCTGAAATTTTAAAATCAGATTCGGAAAATGTTCAGTAGACACATTTAAGGACACAGGGGCTGCATCTTGTAAAAGCCACACTCCAGCCAGTTGAACATGTTGGACCAAGTGGTAAAAAGATATTTAGAATAGGAATTTTAATCATAATGGATACAGTTGGCAGCTCAAGTCTGTCCCCAGTCACCCCTTGGGCAGGGGCTTCAGCATGGAAACTGACTGATTGGCCAGCTCAAGTCTGTTACAGACCTTTAGATTATATGCAGATTGTGCAATTCCAGTCGCTGTCCTTAACTTCGTCCTTGATATTTGCAGTCCGGTGAAAGACACAGTGGTGACCAATGATCGCTGGGGGAATGACTCGCGTTGTAAACATGGCGGATACATGACTTGTGAAGATCAGTATAATCCTGGTACGTTTACGAAGTAAATTCACTTTTTTTCATCATCATAGATTGACACCCATTGTCATTTGAGGAACAACCAAGTAAAAATAACAACAAAACAAAAGACACCATTTTAAAATTTTAAAATTTTAAAATGTACAAATCTTTTGTTATTGTCATGAATTTTACGTGGCTGATCATGATTTCCCCAGTATTCAACTTGTAAAGAGCCACTTGTGCACTTTCCTTATCACTGTATTGAATTTGTATAAACTGTTCAATAATCTAAATTTTAAAGAGAATGTCTTCGGGGGAGAGAGAGAGAGAGAGAGTGTGTGTGTGTGTGTGTGTGTGTGTGTGTGTTTGTGTGTGCAGAAAAACTTTAACATTGTCACTTTCTTAGAATCTACAAACAGCTGAGGCACCAAACTTGGTTTGTTACAGAATGTAACAAGACCTTTCAAAACATACGCTTCTGAATGATCTTTACTCAAGGTCAAGGTCTTTAAAGCTGCCTGTTTGAAATTAATTAATCTACTATTGGCATTTTCTCAGAATCTACAAACACCAGAGGCATCAAACTTTACGTGATGATAGACATCTATAACACCTTTACCACCATACCTGCATTCAGTGACCTTGAGTCAAGGTCAAGGCCGTACAAGCTGTTTGCGGTGAACGTCAAAGAGCTTTAATGTTGGTATTTTCTTAGAAACAACAAACGGCAGATCGAAGCACCAAAGTTGGCATGATGATAGACAGTGATAAGCCCTTTCCAGACATACCCTGTTTGTTTCTTACGATCACATTGTATAAACTTGTTAATAGGCCTTCAGAGTCGGAAATGGGAAAGCTGTTTGACAGTGGATAAGTCTGCTTGGGAATTCCGTCGGAATCTGCACTTAAATGGCATTCACTCAATTGAGGAGATTGTTGCGACACTCGTGCAGGCGGTTAGGTATGTGGTCAGAAACATCAGTCTCTCACCCTTCCCACCCCCCTCTTGCCTCCTCCCTTTCCCAAGTGTCTTTTTTTTTCTTTGGCCGGCTTATAAATCATTTTACTGAGAAGTCTTGCATTATTGATTAAAATGATTTCATTGTGTCTTTACGTTTAGAAACACTGCAAAGCAGAAAATTTGAGGATTCAAGTAAGATTTATACCAAAGGTTGGGCCTTCCGAAGAAACGCACCTCTGAGTGATGTACATAGCATAGAGCACCTGATTAAAATCCTTGTTCAGGTTGTCAGGTTTGTGTGCCGTTGTCTTTTATTGCGTGCAGCTTTGAATGTCTTGTCCATATTGCTTGCCACCAGAACTTACATCACTCATACCAGTAGATGTAAGTTTGTTCCAGTTGACAAGAATTAATAATAATGAGTATTGTATAGGCGCTTTACCCAATTTCAAGAATCGGCTCAAAGCACTATGAACTTAACCCAAGACGCACGCTCACGTGAATCACACGCATTCTCTCATACACTGGACATAAACACCTGACAGTCACGTGGTGCGAAGGGTCAGCCCCCCGCTATTTAAATTTCGGAATTTAGAATTGCATTTATTTTTTCAAATTTGGTGGGCTGAACATTTCCAGAGCAGAGGGGGAGGAAACCGGAGTACCCGGAGAGAACCCCCGACGATCGGTCCGAATGAACGGTGCCACATACGAGGGAAAAATTCTTCGCCAGTGGGACTCGAACCCCTGACCTCTCTCATTGGTGACAAGTCTATTAACCACCAGACCACCGACCGCCCCATTGATGACTAATTCTTTACTGTGTATAATTAACATTAGTCACTAATGTTTATATCACCACATGATTTTTTAAATATATCTACAGTACTCAAGCTGTTTTCCAACACTTACACAAAAAATTGATGGCGTTGCTCCGTACTGTAGTACAGTGTTTGTATATATCAAACTCAGCACAAACTTGACCCCCTTCAGTTTACATACAAGAGAAATAGAGGGGTTGAAGATGCCACCATGACACTTTTACATGACACATACACTCACCTAGAGCAACCCAGATCTCATGTGAGAATACTATACATTGATTTTTCATCGGCCTTTAATACAATACAGCCATTCCTGATGGCAAAAAAACTGGTTGACATGCAGGTTAGACCAAATCTTCTTCTCTGGCTTATCGATTTTCTGGTTAACAGAACACAGCTTGTGAAATTCCAAAATTCTACTTCTAGTTCCAAAACTACACACACCGGGGCCCCTCAGGGAACGGTCCTCTCGCCGGTTCTTTTCACAATCTATACGGATGATTTCCGGAGCAGTAGCCCTCTTAGTAAACTATACAAATACTCAGATGATTCAGCACTGACAGACTTTTCACAGTCAGACACTCACTTTGAACAGCAGGTGTCTGAACTATGTATCTGGTGCAGGAATAATTATCTGGAACTGAATGTGAAGAAAACAAAAGAAATGGTGATTTGCTCTGGAAGGGAGGATATGAGTGTGAATGACTTGGTGATTGGAAGCGAGACTGTGGAGCGTGTGAGTGAATATAAATACCTGGGAACCATCATTGATGATAAATTGAATTTTGAGTCAAACACTACAGCTATTGTTAAGAAATGTAACCAACGACTGTTTTGTATGTACAGACTACGCTCTTTTCAAGTTAGCTCTGAAACTCTGCAGATCTTTTATCGCAGTTTTATTGAGTCTGTTCTGACTTTCTCTTTTCTGTGCTGGTTTGGCACTCTGACTGTAAAAAACAAAAGTAAGCTGAACTGCATTGTCAATAGAGGCAGCAAGGTTGTGGGTGAAAGGCAAGCAAGTCTGAGTGTGTTGTATGAGAAAAGAATGGTGAGAAAAGGTTTTAGTATTATGAATGATTCTGGCCACATTTTATCTCAGTATTATCAGAAATTACCATCAGGCCGACGGCTTAGAGCCTTTACTGCCAAGAAACTCAAAACAATGAATAGCTTTGTACCAATGTCTATTAGGCTAATGAATAAGCAGATGTAGGGTTGTGTGGTAGGCTTGTTGATGCTGATGTGATATTTCTTAAATTCTAATTAGACGTGTTGTTTCTTGCTGAGTATCAGCTGGCGTTGACTGTGATAGAGTTATGTGCACCTCTGCTGTTGTGCTGCTGATGTGAAATGATGTGGGTGTAGTGTTGTAATTTATTCATAGTACTGCAACATTGTGATAGATTTTTAGGTACGAGTGTACGAACATGTAAATAGGTATGAGTGAGTGTTTGGCATGTTTTATGTTTTTATGAGAGACCACAAAACAATGTTCCTCTTTTGGAAATTTAATAAATGTCTTATGTCTTATGTCTTATATATATCCTTTCACATGCACAGCACTTGCCTTGCTTTGTGATCCATAACATGGAGGCTGGTTCTTCTGTAATTTTACATTATATGTATCCCTTTCCTTTTTGTTTATTTTTCTCACAAATGAGATTGTGTGTGTGTGTGTGTGTGTGTGTGTGTGTGTGTGTGTGTGTGTGTGTGTGTGTGTTACTGTACTGCCAAAAGTAACTTTGAAATGCATTCATGATTTTCCTGCAGTTTAAGTTTGATTTTAAATTTTGTTCAATACCTTAGTGCTTAGTTCATTAGGTCAGTTGATAGCTTAGCAACAGCATGTTGGAACACTGGTCACTGTAACGAACACTTCTACCGTTGTAAGACAATGTGTTGCCGTCATTGCCATTGCAGCTGTGGGGGAAACCTCCTTCTGAATGTGGGTCCGACAAAGGAGGGCACGATCGTCCCCGTCTTTGAGGAGCGGCTCCGCCAGCTGGGAAAATGGCTGTCTGTCAATGGAGAGGCCATCTATGCTACAAGACCTTGGCTGTTTCAGAATGACACAGTTGAATCAAGCGTCTGGTAAGTACTGTTTGTGCATCCTAATAAGTATGAATTTGTGGTGCTGTTCACTGTGTTGTACCTCTGTGCTTCTAAAGATCAGTGAGTTCATTCGGGCCGATTGTCGGGGGTTCACTCTGGGTACCAGTACTCCGGCTTCCTCCCTTTCTGCTTTGGAAATGTTCAGCCCACCAAATTTGAAAAATAAATCCAATTTTAAATTTTGAAATTAAAATAGCTGAGCTGACCCTTCGCACCACGTGATTGTAATGTGTTTATGTCCAGTGTGTGAGAGAATGCATGTGATTCAAGTGAGCGTGCGTGTTGGGTTCAATCCGCGGTGCTTTGAGCCGATTCTTGAAATTGGGTAAAGCGCCTATACAATACTCATTATTATTATTATTATTAGTTTTTTTTTTGTTTTTTTTTTGCTGCCCCAACTCTTTGCCAGCTCCAGTGGTGTTCCTCCCACGTCATGGGTGGAATCCACGGAGGACTCGGAAGCTGGGACAATTTTTATTATGCATGATGATGGAGATGAGGATGATAGTAAGATGATGCTATGGAGGTCCATGTGGTTTGGGACTGCGGGACAGGGCCGCATTCCTCGCTTCCTGTCATAAATATCCCGGCATTAACCAGGCCCGGGAACTACGGCACCTGCGGTGCCGGCCGTGTAATCATCCACATCATAAGACGTGTCATACAAAGGGAAGCACCCCCAAAGTCGCACCCGTGAAGTGGGTGAAGCTCGGCTGTGTGGCAACAGCCTCCCCATTGGGCCCATAGCACACCCACTCTGGGTAGGAGCTGACCTAGGTATGAAAAATCCCGCTTGCCTCAGCTGGGATTCGAACCCGGGTCTCCCGGTCCATGATCCGAAGTGCTAACCACTACACTACGGGGGCCGGTATAATTATTAGTGGTAGAAGTGCACAACAACACAACACAGTACAACACACTACCAAAGGTACCTGCGGGTGCACGCAGTGGTCGTGCTGTCACACTCATTTTATATGGTCCATGTACATGTAATTGCAGTCAAATGAAAAAATAGCATATCCTTGTGCTGTTAGTACTATGGTGTTTTGCTCATGTGTTTCAGGTATACATCCAAGAAGAACAGTACAGGTGCAGTCAGTGTGTACGCTATCGCACTGAAGTGGCCAAGTACAGATGCCCTGCTGCTGGGGTCCCCTGAGCCAACTCCACAAACAACCGTGACACTGCTGGGGTATCCGCAACCTATACAATGGAGCAAAGGCGCTCTGGGGGGACTGTCACTGCATCTGCCTGTGATCCCATACAACAAGATGCCATGTCAGTGGGCATGGGTTTTCAGGCTGAACAACCTTTATAATGTGTAACTGTTCCATTGCGCAGTCTTGTAATGAATTTTAGATAAGATGTGTTTATTTTGCATTGGCAGTTATTCAGGGAAGGATTTGGCTCGTTTCTCTAGGCTGGAATTAATAAATAATGATACACATTTTCACACACACACACACACACACACACACACACACACACACGCATCCTTTAATCTGTATCCTCTGTATGTGAGATGTATCATATACATCTACACTGCAGCATATCACACCCTGGTTCTTTGCCAGCGCCATGCCTCCAGGCGGGCTGGCCAGATCAGAAGTACGAACAGGAAATCATAAGACCAAAAGGTACAAGCGTCGTCTGAGCTTTAGTTTTGTTTCTCCAAGCCTTTGGTCCATAGGGGATATTCATTGGGGACCCCACACTATCAACAAACAAAAGAAGAAAAGTAAGGGGAGGTAGATAATGGCACCAAATCATGGAGAATGTGGGTGTACTTCTGCGCCAAACTGTACGAGCCATGCTAATCAAGTGTGCATTAGTCACTTGTGCTAAATGCACAACCTGTTGCTACACAGGGCATGCACTCATTACTCACACAGATCAAAGGTCAAGTCAATCTGGCTTTTTCTACTGTTGACAACACCCTTTTCACAGCTGCATTTTTTTTTTTATAGTGGGTGCAGATACACATGCCCTTTGATGGCTGCTTCCCCCAGGGAGAGCCCGTCGCCATAGTACTGCGCTTTTGCCTCCTTGATATTGCCCTTGCGTGGTGGAAATGGCCGTTAAATGGATGTTAAATTGACAAACACCTGACCTCTTGTGCACCTCTTGCTGGTTTAAACAGTTTTATTCATTTTGAACAAATATAAATATGCACTCGCACACTCTTCACGAGACCGAGCACAAGTCAAAAACTTGTAAGTGTCTGTTGCACTGTGGGTGAAGCTTAGACTTGTGCTTCTCAAAACTTTTTGGGGCACTTGCCAGCTGGCCAATTCCAGCTTCACTGCATTCACTGATTCAGTATCATTTTCCTTACAGTTATTCATGATTTTATCTTTGTCTTTAATCACAGATTTGGTGCTCCCTCTTGGACTATACAAAATGTGTCCGTGCCAATTAAGGACTACTCTCTAGAGTAGTCCTTGGTCCGTGCCCATGACATATATATTTTCTGTGCCATAACAGTAGCAGTACAGCTTAACGTCAAGCTGCACTTGCTAAAAGACCCGTTGGTGTTTTTGGCGACAGGTGTATGCTCGCATACAAGTTGCTTAGGTCTCTTTCCCGTTGGTCTTTGACATTGTCTTTCCCCAACTGTTCTCTTTCTCTCCTTGGTATTTTTGAAATCATGACTATTTATGTTGTCTTTTATCAGTAGGTGAGATCAGCATCACACGGGTTAAGCTTTACTCTAACGCTCGTGAATCCGATCACTGAGCTTGAGGATTTGCTGGTCCTGTTCTTGAATGTACATGTATTTCTTTAGGTCAATTTCTGCTTTCACACAGCCTTTCCCCAATCCTTTTCTTGCTTTCTGTGGTGTCTTTTTAATCCTGCTCGTTTTCAAACTTATTGAGATGAGATGCTATTCATGAGTCCATCCTGTGGTTGGACTCCATATGCAAATCAGCGTAGAAGTGTGTCGGTACATGTTGAGTGTTTCGAAATCAGTGTTTTATTTTGTTTCTTTGAGATATGCTCTTTGTAGCGTTTGGAGGCGTAAATAAAACAGGCGTCAGGCTCAGGGCAGCAACTTTATTTGGTACATCTTGAAAAGCGTGGGCGGAAGTCCCGACCAAGATATGGGGCTTCTGGTCTGTGTATGAAATGAAAGTAAGGTTAGTTTATTTTCGCATCCCGGGTCATCTCCAACCCAGCGAGAGGGTTGTAACTTATTGTTTTAGAGTCAATTATATAACCTAGGAAGGAGAGCAATATTGTCAGTAAACACAAATGTCACCGAGCAGGATGTATCTTTCTCTTTTCACTGCTGAATTCAGTTTCTTGTAGTCCGTACAAATCCGTACCTTCCCGTTGGGCTTCAGCACTGGAACCATTGGAGAACACCAATCAGTTGGTTCCGTGATGGGGCTCGATTATTCTTGCGTTTTCCATCCGCCTCTCCAATTCTTCTTTGACTCTTTCCATCAGTGGAATGGGAATACGTCGGGCGCTTAGTGTTAGCCGTTTTTTTTTTGTGGCTTTTATTGTGGGGAGTAAAGTTACTGGTTTCCTTTGATGAATTTTGTCATCTGCGTGACTTGTGAAATGCATGTGGGGGGGGGGGGGGGAATTAAAGATGATGACAAGTTGTTCCGGTGCTACTCCAGTTCAAAACTTCTGACGTCGACCGCTCTCAAGTACAGCTGCGTGCTTGAAATAATAGAGCATGCACCCATCATTACTATCACAGGAACGGCTCGCGTCATTTTCAGGTTGAGTACAATTTTCACACAAACTGAAATCCAGTAAACAGTAGCACCGATTATTTTCATTTTCAGTAATAAGTGTAGCACTGGAAAACCTCCTTCAATTTAGGGGGGAGAGGTAACAAATGTCTGAATGTGGATGATGGGATGATTTTGTGGACTATGTTAAATGCACATTGTTTTTGTTGCTGTTAGTGTATTTTATTTAATTATTTTGTTTTTGTGAAAAGGGGAGATGTTCAGCTTGTGGAGAGCTGGACTGCCAGGGTGTGCTGATGTTTAGAGTGTCACTTGGCAAAGCTACACTAACGTGTTATCTTGCAAGATTCTGAAACCAAAGCTGTTCCCACTGACGGAAGCTTACAGTATTGCACTTTTTGTGCGGAGTTATGACTTTTTTTACATGATTGTTACGAAACTGTTGAGTTTATGCTGGCAGGAAGAATACTGCACATTGTTTAAAATAAATTATGAACACAAAGACCCGTATGCGTTTGTGTGTGCGTGTGTGCGCGCGTGTGCGTGAGAGAAAGAGTTCATTTGAGCATTTGCGAGCGACTTTTCAAACCCCTTCAGGGCCTCAGTGCAGTCTCGTCAGTGTGCACGCTTGAACGGGCAGATTATTTTTAAGCATAATGGTTAAGTTTAGCGTCCATGCCAGAAAAAAGGAGTCTACTACATTGCAGTTGTTGCTCAGTGGACTGCATGTCGACCTGTGAAACGAAAAGACCGTACCTCGCTGCAGGTGAGAAAGGTGGTCAAGGTCAAGTGTGACCAATGACGCTTACGCATGCGCAGCGAAAGTAAACACGCAACTCGTGATCCAAATCATGTAGGCAGGCTGTGTGTCGACCACTTTTATTGCACAAATGGCGGGGTATGCGGCAGCATTTCTGCTAGTGCTGGGAGTTTGTCACTCGTCGGTTTGGGGCCACAGGGGGCATGCAACTCGTTATAAACCGACATGGGAGTCCCTGGACACGAGGCCCATACCCGACTGGTACAATGATGCCAAGTTCGGCATCTTCTTGCACTGGGGGGTGTTCTCCGTGCCAGCTATCAAAGCGTGGTTGTGGGAGCTGTGGAAAGGGCCCAACCCAGAAGCGGATATAGTTGAATTTATGATGGAAAACTACCCTCCAGATTTCACGTACGCTGACTTTGCACCACAGTTCACCGCCGAGTTCTTTGATCCATACCGATGGGCGGAAATCTTCAACGCTTCGGGTGCACGGTATGCCCCAACTGCTCGGCGTACCGGTATTTGTGATACGAACAAGGATACGATAATGGAATGTATTTAAACGGCAACAGGCAGAATAATAATAATAATGAATTGTACTTTTATAGCGCAAAATTCTCACAAAGTGACTCAGTGCGTGCACTCCCAAACTCATGTACCAACAAATATGCAAACACACACACACACACACACAGAGCAGCTGAATCAGGAGGAGGTAATCAAATGTGGCAATCACACTGCTGACTTGTGCTGTTTCTTGTATATGCATGCATGAATGGGGTGCGCACGCTAGTGAACATGCATAACACAGCATACATATATCGATTGACATATTTACAGCCAGTTGCTTCCATCTTGGCATATGTAATGCATTGTGCAGTGTAATAACTTTAGCGACTGCTAAAAAAGAACAAAAGCCAAAAAAATTCATTGGCACTTAGGCACTTTTTCCAGATGTTGCAATGCAGAATTTTTTCTGATTTGTACATTAACTTTTTAATGAATACAATTCAGTATTTGTGACCAGGTATGTTGTGCTAACCACCAAGCATCATGAGGGATTCTGTCTTTGGCCGTCAAAATACTCGTGGAACTGGAATGCGATGGATGTCGGACCAAACAGGGACCTTGTGGGTATGTCTGACGAAGTTTTCAAAGAGACAGGCAGTTGCACCTACAGGGCCGGATCAAGGGGTATAGAAGGGGGGGGTTCCAAAATTTTTTGGGGGGGTTTGGGGGTCTCCCCCAATGGGGGTGCAGGGGGCATCAGGACAGCTTGAAAGCCTATGTCTAAGCTGTTTATCAAGGTTTGTAGACAAGATTGTAATCTTTTCTTATGAGCTTCATGACAATCCAAACAAGAAAACAGAGTTAGCGGTAGTATAGATCTCTCACATTTTTTAAGAGGATGCATGCAAGAGAAGCTTTTTTACACAAAGAGAAAAAACATGCTTTCCACTGACCTTTCGGGTGTAGCTGACATTGGCCGGTCTGCTATTTTTAGCCAGTATCACTTAGCAACGGGCATCTTATCGCCCGCTCGCGCAGTCAGTCTGTGCTGTGACTGTACGTGTGGCCTCTTGCTGCCGCGGTAGCACTGTGGTACTGGGTTTACCCGGCGACAGGGATCAAGACACTGTTTGCCGGCATCGGATGGGTGCGCTCCGAGGGCGGAAGGGCGGGGGGGGGGGGGGGGGGGGGGGGGGTACCACTTTTCTCATCGGATTTGACCATGAATAAATTTGGGTCCCGGCTGACATGGATTAAAAAAAAACAAAAACAAAAAAAAAACAAAAAACGTCCATCTACAGGTACATGTCATTTGCAGGGGGGGGGGTTCCAGAACCTGTGGAACCCCCCCCTGGATCCGGCCCTGACCTAACAAACTTTAGGAAAACATACAGATAACCAAACGTCTTAATGAAACCGTGGATATTTGGTAGGTTTGCTTCTTTGCTTTAGACATGAACAGATGTGCTTGGAATGGTGTCCGAGATCTGATTTTAACCATGGCCTTGCTGAAAAAGCCATGGAGGTAGCCTGGAATATTTCGGGCTCAGCACTATAGGGTTAAAAAGAATACTTGTACGACGTTTTTAAAGACTGATTGAAATCGGTGCTTCTCTGCACAAACTGAATCGCAAATGGAGCCCCTAACTCGCGACGCAGAGATAATGTGAAGGAAAACACTGACAATACGCACATTAATCGCTGTGTTGTGTTTTCAGGTGAACTAGCCAGTGCTGTGCGAGAGAAGAGTGGCTTGAAGTTTGGGACATACCATTCACTGTATGAGTTCTTCAATCCACTCTATCTGCAAGACAAGAAGAACCAGTACCGCACTCAGAATTTTATTGCAGTGAGTGAAGGAACTGGGCAAGCATTCTATTGTCACTGCACTGCACTGCACTGCACTGCACTACACAAGACCAAATATACGCTAATAGTAATAAGCTCATTACTATAGGCGCTTTATCCCAACATTTGGCTCAAAGTGCTGCACGCTAAACCCAACACGCACGCTCACATGAATCGTACGCATTCTCTCTCACACTGGACATGAACACATTACAATCACGTGGTGCGAAGGGCCAGCTCAGCAATTTAAGTTTCGGAATTTTTAGAATTGCATTTATTTTTTAATTTTGTGGGCTGAACATTTCCAAAGCAGAGGGGGGAGGAAGCTGGAGTACCCGGAGAGAAACACCCAATGGTCGGCCTGAATGAACGGTGCCACATACAAGAAAGAAAAATTCTTCGTCCAGAGTGGGACTCGAACCTGACCTCTCACATTGGTGACTTAAGTCTTAACCACTAGACCACCGACCGCCCCACACTGAGACATATGTAGGCATGAATACCTGTGTGTATGTCTGAGTATGTTTCATGTGTCTTAACTGACCCTAATGTTTATTTGACCCAAAATGATGAGAAGAAAAAATCATCAACATCGGCAATGACATCAGCCACATATAAAAAAAAACAAAGGAAAGAACAAACAACAACCACAACAACAACAACAAAAACCTGCAACCAAACAATAGCAAAGCTCGATTGTATGTTTAGAGCCAAGTATATGTCTTGTCTAATATCAACATACTGGTCCATTCCACTATTCATCATGGATGTTAAACAACTATGCTCACTTACTGACTTCACTATTCATTACAGCACCCTAAATGCCTTCTGCTGATAGCATCATCCTTAGTTGGCTCACTTGTGTAACAAAGTGAGTCTTTGTAATAACCCTCCATCGTCTGTGTGTGTGTGTGTGTGTGTGTTTGTGTGTGTGTGTGTGTGTGTGTCCACAGTAAACCTTAACATTAGCATTTTCTCAGAATCTACAAACAGCAGAGGCACCGAACTTGGCATGCTGATAAACAGCCGACCTTTCAAAACATACCATATTGATTGACCTTGATTTGATTCCGTGTTGCATCAAAACTTGAGACAGTGGCGTATCATCCCCTACTGCTTCTGGTTTGCAGGAAAAAACAATGCCAGAGCTGTATGAATTGGTGAACAGGTACAAACCGGACATCGTTTGGTCAGATGGTGACTGGGAGGCTACGTCTAAGTACTGGAATTCCACAGAATTCATTGCCTGGCTTTACAATGACAGGTTTGTGGCACAAGAAAAGATGTGCATTCCTGCCTCATGAAATCAGTGTCATTTTTTGCTCTGTGTATTTGTCTGTCTGTAGGTATTTTTATCATCACTCACTACAGGGACTCAGTATTGTTTAATTTTTTGTATGTGCGTGCGCGTGTGCGTGTTTGTGTGTGCGTTCGTGTGTGTGTGTGTGTGCGCATGTGTGTGTGTGCGCATGTGTGTGTGTGTGCGCACGTGTGTGTGTGCGCGCACGTGTGTGTGTGTGTGTGCACACGTGTGTGTGTGCGCACGTGTGTGTGTGTGTGCGCACGTGTGTGTGTGTTGCCACTGACTACACCTGTGGTGTCTTCTCCCCCTCCTTTTTTTTTTTAGCCCAGTGAAGGACACAGTAGTGACCAACGACCGATGGGGCAACGATACAAGATGTAAACATGGTGGATACTGGACCTGCCATGATTACTATAATCCAGGTCAGCTCAGCTTTCAATCATAAGTAATTTGAAAAAAAAAATCATTCCACTCCTTCGTTTTGAATGCATCAGGTATTTGAGATGAATGTTAGTGGTCTAAAGACCATGGTGTTCTGGTAGAAAAGGAATTTTATTCCCAAATGTACCCAATTTCCAGCAGTATTCCAAAGACCCAACCATCCCCCACCCTTTCCTTTTCTCACCTTGCATTCACCTAAATTGTGCAACTTCAGGCCTACATTCAGTCTCGAAGGAATATCGGAAAAAAAAATGCGAGAAATCACCTAGGTGATGCTGAAATCCTGTCAACTGTTTCAGGACTCATTCAGCAGCACAAGTTTGAAGATTCCACCATCATGGACAAGTACGGCTGGAGCTTCAGGAAAGCGCTGTCATTTAGTGACGTCCACACCATGGACGAATTAACGGACCTTCTAGCAGAGGTTGTCAGGTATGTGCCAAGATGCAGTAGCAGCATCTGTTGCTGGGGGAAGGGGGTGGGGGGGGGGGGTAGGTTCTTTGAGAAATATCACTTTTTACCACTGTGACGGTTTTTTCAAAAACAGCAGCAGTGAACATGAGCACAAAACTTTATATGCAGGTGCGGATTAGAACTTTAACCTCCTATTAGTGATGACTCTGAGACCTCCCGCAATCCAGCCCTTGTTGTACATGGCTGCTGGGGTACATGCCTTTGTTCTTTAGGATGAGCACCACTTGATCACCTTGCGGGTGATTTCATGTGGTTTGCCGAGAGAGGCAGAGAGAAACATGACTTGTAAGTAAGAGAAATATCAGCTATGTAGAGTTAGAGGACAGGGGTACTGAGTGTCGGGGGGGGGGGGGGGGGGGGTGGGGGGGGGGGAGGGGGGGGGGGGGGGTTGGGGGGTGTCTAAGGGGCCCTAACAAAAAAAGAAAGAAGTAGCAAAAATAAACATAGTTTCATGCACTTTGGGTGTGACATTGGCAATCAAGGCCCCCCCCCCCCCCCCCCCCCCCCGAAAAAAAAGAAAAAGAAAAAAAAAAAGCAAGCATATTTTTCATGCACTTTGGGTGCGACATTGGCAATCAATTCAAGGTCCCAACCCCCCACCCCCTAACCATGTTTCATATTATTTTGAGAAAGTGAACTGATCAGGCCTTGGGTACTGAAGGCTTAGGGAACACAGTGTAGGATTTGAGAATTTTTTTAAAGCCA